>VFFE01000425.1:9231-46731 GCA_008921705.1 Burhinus oedicnemus | reverse complement strand
ACGATTTCTCCCCGCCGGGGCTGACCGGGGGAGGCGGGGCGGTTGGGGGGGGCGGGGACGGACGGACACACGGACCGCCCCGCGCCGCGCGTGTTGCCGTCACCCGTCCGCGACGGGCCGGGCCGGGCCGGGCCGCACCGGGACGGGCTCCGCAGCGGGAGGGGCTGCGCGCCGCCGCCATGCAGGTGAGCCGGGACCGGCCCAGCCCGGCGGGGTCCCGGGCAAGGGGGGTGGGGGCGACGGGACCGGTTGTGGACCCCGGGCGCGGCCCCGCAGCCGCTCCGGTGTGGGGCTGCTCCCGTAATTCACCGCTGAAACCCCGCGCCTCCCTGCGGACAAGCGCTATTTAAAGGCTGCGGCGTCGCCGCCATTCACCCTCCGGCACCGCGTCCTCCTGCCGGAGCTTCCCCCCGCTTCCCGGTTCCCCCCGCTTCCCGGTTCCCCCCCGTGCCCCAGCGGGGGGGGGCGGCGGAGCCTGCCAGCAGAAGCGGTGGCTCCGGCGAGCAGTGCGCAGGGTGGGCTGTCTGTCTGTCTGTCTGTCTTGTCTGCTCCTCGCCACCCCTGTGCCACCGCGTCCCCACGCCGAAGGCTCTCCCGTCGCCCGCTGTCCCGTCGCCCGTGGAGGGGCTGCCGTGGGTGCAGCCTTACAGCAGGCACTTGGAGCAGGAGCTCAAGTCATGGCCTGGGCCTTAAACCATCACCCCGGCGCAGGTTGGCTTCGTGATCTGAGTTCAGACGTGATATTTAAGGCAACCAGGTCCCCCCAGTTTGCTGGCACAAGCTCCCCGCAGCAGCATCCCGGTGAGGTCCAGAGGGTGGCTCACACCGGCTCCAAGGAGCATCCCGGTGTGGGGACACCTCCCCGAGCCACCGTGTTCCCAGCGTGGGGCTGCAGCTTGGGCTGGCTGGGATGTCCTCCTCCTTGCCACGCTGTTTTGCAAACCAGGGGTCGGTGTGATGCACGATGGCAGGCTTGTCCCAACGTGTGGGGCCGGGTGTCCCAGTCATACCGGAGCAGCAGGTCAGGATGCCGCTCCATGCAGGCACCACTGGTTTTTCCCTTGATGGCAAAGAGTAACCCCAAAACTGCAGCGCATTAAGCCACAAAATGCTCTTTGTAGAATCATAGAACAGTTTGGGTTGGAAGGGAGCTTTAAAGGCCACCTGGTCAAACCCCCCTGCCATGAGCAGGGACATCTTCAATTAGACCAGGTTGCTCAGCGTCCCGTCCAACCTGACTGTGAATGTTTCTAGGGATGGGGCATCTACCACCTCTCTGGGCAACCTGGGCCAGTGTTTCACGACCCTCAGTGTAAAAAATTTCTTGGGCATGTTGCACATGTGAGCCGAGGCAGTGCAGGGGGGTTTTCAGCAGCTTTATTTACATGTGCGAATACCTGCAAGGTGCAGAGAAGGAGCTGGGCGCATCCTTACCTAGGTGCCTGCTGCAACACTGCCGCGTGGGCAGGTGGGTGAGGACAGGACAGTGTCCCTCCGACCAATATCCCTGGGGACCCATGGCATCGCACCGACAGCGACGTTCCCCTCTTGCAAAGAGTTCAGAGATTTTTAGAATTTGCCCTCTTGACCTTCGCACACCGCATCTCACCCAGCAAGATGCTGTCTCCAGAGAAATCACGTGGTAGGAGAGGAGCGAGGGGCCGTTGGCCCAAGGAGCATCGTTTTGTTCTCATGGCCACACTGGGTACCCAAAGACACGTGGCTGGGAGACCTGGTGGAGCGAGGGGAACTTCTCCCGGTCACTTCTGGTCCCCTGTCCCTAAAAGTTACTTCCTCCTTACCCGGCGTTGCAGAATTGTGGTTGACGCCTGCAAAGGAGAAATAGCCTAATTTAAAGGCTAATTATCATTAATCTGTTGCCAAAGGAAGCTTAAAAGCATGAGCCAATTACCCATGCTAATATGCTTTGGGTAACAAGCAGTTGAAGGGTGTAATTAGAGCCCGTCTGCGGCGTGGACACCCGGTTATTGGCCGGTATTTCTGCCTGAGGCCGGTCCCCTCGGCCGCATCTGCTGGTGTCAGTAACGGTGGGTACGCACGGCCAAAGCCAGGTCGGTGCGGCAGAGGAGAGGGCACGAGCCCCATGAACACTGCCTAGAGAGATTCACCAAAGGGAGGAGGAAAAAAAAAAACCAAACCCACCAAAATTCCATTTTTTGTCATTAAATGAGCAAGATTTGGCAGCTCTGTAGGAGGGTTCATTACACAAGAGCTCCTTCTGTTTCAGTGAGATAAAGAAGGGGGTTTGATGCCTTTGTAGGTCCCGGCAGCCCCAGGTCAGACAGACGGACAGTGCTTGTACTGATGCTCCTCTGCCAGGGAGGCATCCCTGGACCGGCCGCCCTGGCACCCGTTGTCAGGCGCTTGTGGCAATGGGTGCTTTGGCCTGTCCCGGCGATGCAAGAGAAACCCCTGGGAGGCAGAGGAAGGCGGAGGGTGGCTGGGCTCTGACCACTTCAGGCTTTGCTTCAGGCTGTGGACGGTGTCCACCAGCCTCTGTCTGTCTCCCATCCTTTCCTGCCCGAATCCAGGCTAATGAAGTCCCAGGCTCATCTGTCTTTATTGCAGGGGTAAACTGGCTTTTTCTCGCTATCCCAGACACACACAGGAGCTGCTGCTAGAAGGGGATATTGTCCTGCTAGAAGTCAAGGGAAGAGTTAAGCCCCGTCAGCATGACTGATTTTTAAGTGCAAGTTCCTCTTCCCATTTCAGGAATCAGGGAAAAAAATTGCATCACTTGGTAAAACCCTGGCTGAGCATCGGCATCGGGGCTCAGCCCTTCCGGGTGGTGGGTGCATGGACTCGCTGAAGATGCGGGCGCCCCAGCCCCTGCCTGCCCCATCACCCCGAGCCCCTTCCTAGCGCTGCCCTTTCCTTGGCCTCTCTTCCAGATGTCCTTCTACTTCTCGGACACGGTGGTGCTGCTCTTTGACTTCTGGAGTGTCCATACCCCCACAGGTAGGCTGCCAGCCCCAGCCCAGCCCTGAGACACCCGTCTGTCCGTCCATCCATCCGCTGTGCTCTCCACCCAGGGAAGAGGATGCGGGGTGGAGAAAGGAAGCTTTGCATTTCTGGCAGGAGCAGTGTTAGCGATGGGCTGGGGGTGGGGGGGGGGAGAGCTGGCCCCTGCCCAGCATTAATGGAGGGGGGTTGAGGCAGAGCTGTGGTGGGCTCCATACACCAGTCGCCCCCAGAGCCCAGAGGGCACTGCTCATTTTTGGCTGACCCTCTCCTGCCCCTCTGAGCAGTGCTGTGCCCTCGGAATGCCCCGGGCAGGGGTCGATCCTCCCAGGCCGAGGGCAGTGAGCAGGGAGGTGCGGGAACCATGCCTGCCCCCCAGATTTGCCAACCCCCTTCCAGGTCACTCAGGGATGTCTCAGCTTCCCATTTTCTTTTACACTACTTTTTTTTTAAAAAAAAAATTGTCGTCCCAGCATCATATTTTAGGCTCTACATTTTTGTGGAGGTGATGCAAAGATGCTTTTTTTTTTTTTTTTCCAGAGCAACCCCCTTCAAAAAATAACTCCTGAGGAATTTAGAGGGGAATTTGGGCTAAATACACCATTTCCCAGTGCTTCGCAAACCTGCTGCCTGGCGCTCCAGCCCAACCCCAATCCCAGGAGCCCTCTGCTCCCTCCACCTTATCCCATGGACATGCCAGGACCCACCGTCCCCCAAAACCCCCTCTCCCGCCGGTGTGTGGCGATGGGCAGTGGCGGGGTGTTTCTCCTGCAGGGATGGCGCTCTCCGTACTGGTGATCCTGCTGCTGTCGATGCTTTACGAAGCCGTCAAGATGGGCAAGGCCGTGCTGCTGCGGCGGGCGCTGCTGGCTCTGCCCCGCAGCCTCAGCCGGGAGTCACTGGTGGAGCCGGAGGAGGGGGACACCGGCCCCACGCAGGGCAGGTACCGCAGGACACCCTTTGCACCCAGGGGAAGGGGAGCTCGGGGGTGGGTGCGTGGCACCTGGGAGGGGAGAAGGGCTGTAAAGAGGCAGCCGTGGAGTAATGGGCTCCCGGGAAAGGGAGTGTACAGCCTCAGGGGCATCCCGGCCCCTCTGGGTACTTTGGGAGATGTCCCAAGGTGGTTTTCAGCTGTCTTAAGTACTCACATTCCCCCACGAGCCACCGTGGGTGCAGGAGGGTCCCCGTGGTTCGGAGATGGGCACAAGCAGAGGCTCAGGCACCCCAGCGAGGCTGGTCCGGGTATTTTCTTCCCAGCACAAGCCATTGGAGCCAAGCCCTGGGTTTTTCTGCTTGTCTTTAATCCCAGGCCATGCCTGAGGCTGCTCTTACTGCCAACCTCTTAATAATATTTTCTCCGTTCTGTTGGAGCAGGATTTCCCCTGCGCTGCCATTTGCAGCCCCCCCTCCCTCTCCCCGCTCCACAAACCCATCTCTGGCTGCTCCGGGATGCCGGCTATGCCAGCCCCTCGCTGATGAGGTTTCCTGTCTTCTTCTGTAGGTGGTTTCGGTACCACGTCGGCCAGACGTTGTTCCATGTGGTGCAGGTGGTGCTGGGCTACATGGTGATGCTGGCCGTCATGTCCTACAACGCCTGGATCTTTCTCGGGGCCATCGTGGGCTCCACACTGGGCTATTTCGTGGTGTACCCCCTGCTCGGTCGGGGCTAGGCACCCCCCCCGGGATGGTGGGTGATGTGCTCCACACCTCCTGCTACGTTGTGGAATAGCTGCTGTCACTTCTGCTGGGTCTGTCCTTGTCCCCGTGCTGTGCAGGATGCAGCACCCCAGGGACTCGCTGCGGGGACCTTCAGGTGGGGAATGGGAGCTCCACAGCCAGCAATCTGCCACAGCCACCGTCCACAGCTGGTGGCTGTCCCCCAGCTCTCAGGGAGCTTTGGCTGGGTGATGCCGGCAGGGGGGTGGCTGGGCATTTCCTTCCCCTTCCCACCGCTTTTCAGGGAGGTTCATCCTAGCTGGAATAGGAATGGTCCTGTGACCTGCTGGGGAAGGGGACATGCTGGGGACAGGCACCCCTGCCCTCCTGCCCAAAGCTGCCCTGCACCAAGCCCCTCTTCACACAGTGCCTTCTGGGGATAATGGGGGTCTTGCTGCCCCCTGCCCCCCCCCCTCCCCCCCCCCGCAGTGCTTCAGGGATGGGGTTGGAGGAGCCCTGAGCCATCGGTGCGGCCGTGCCGAAGGGAAGCTGCTGCTGCGGGTGCCTCTTGCTGCTTCCTCGGGACACCCCTTTTAATAAAATCATCTCAGTCGTTCAATTCCTGGCTTGTGTTGCTGCTGGGTGGTCTCAACATGTGACGCCCCCCAGTCACAGTGGGAGTGGGGAGCCCCAGCCCTACCCCTCCAGCACAGCCCCGGGGCGGGGGGGGGCGGCGATTCAGGAATAAGGACAGTCTTCTCTGGCTTTAAATAAAGCTTTTCCATTTTATTAATTATTATAAGCATATTTTTAAACATTTGTATAACTTTCTTAATAAAATATCCTGGAAGAGACAGGTTTTAAGTTCCCAAAGCAAGGCACTTTGGGGGGCCTCCCCGAGTGGGTTAGGCTGGGTACCCCCCTTCAGAGGCAGAAACAGCGGCACCTAAAATACAGGCGAGTGTCGGGGTGCTGGTCCCTGCTCTGTGCACGCACACGCGTGTCTCACACTTCGGAGTCCTGCCCACCCCCACCAGCTCAGGGGCTCTGAGCATCTCTGCGTGGGGGCTGCGCCAGTCCCGTCCCCCTCCCCACGGCGGGCAGGGCTGCCAGCAAACTGCTGCTGAGGCACCAGCTCTTTGCTCGACCCTCACCACAGGTGCCAAAAACCTGCAAAACCCGAGAGCCAGACAACTCATCCGTGCACGGTGCGGGGAGCTCCGGAGGGCAAGAGCTGGGATCCCTCCTCTGCACGGCGAGCCTGAGCCCGCAGGCAGCCCAGTCCTGCCAGGCAAAGCAGAGACGTTGTGTGAGTGCCACCTGCCCCTCTTAAGTTTTTACTCTGAACTTAAATAGCTGCTAGGAGCCCCTGGGGTGAGGGTGGGTGTTGGGTGCTGCGAGCCCAGCCTGGGTGGTGCGAGCCCACGGCTGCCCCAGCTCTTGCCCCACTGGCAGCGGTTCAAGCCACCCAGTGTTGCTGTAGCCCTGCCGTGCCCTGGTCACCATCACATTTTCCATCATCCCCCGTGGTCCCCGCTCCCACTGGTACACCCGGAGCCGGCTGGGTGGGAGGGCAGTGGGCAGGCTCCCAGGACAGCCCCCCCCGCCCCCCAGGTTGGGGCAGGGGATGACCCCCTCCCGGGCAGCTGGGAGCATCCCATGCACCCATCCACAGCAGGGCTAGTGCCAGCCCCCCGCCGGCAGCCCCAGGAACTTGTGCTGGGGGGGGGGAGGGGGGCTGCAGCTAAAGCATCTCTTCAGTAGAAAAGAAGAAAAGGCAGAAGAAGGACAGAGCAGAGTGCAGGGGGTGCCCCGTGCCGGGCTGGGGGCCTCCCCCAGTCTGACCCAGAAGGACCACTTGGCTGTGGCCAGCCCCACGCAGCAGCGGGGACCCCCCTGGCTAGGCAATAAGGTCTCGGTGTTTCCCATCCCGTCCCTTTCCCGAGGCGCCACTCTCCATCCCCGGCAGCGCAGCGGGTCCTATTCCCCCTACCCCAATCCCCGGTGTCACCAGGGCGAGTCCACAGCGGGGGGGGGCCTGAGGCTAGAACTCAGTCTGCACCCCCTCACCACTCTCTGTCGTGCCCCTGGGCTGCGAGGGGCTGCACTCGCTGCCCAGGGTGGCCACCTCCTCGCCTGTCTCCTTGTCACTGGGCTGGTGGCAAGCCGTCCCGGCAGACAGTGATGCGGTCTCGGTTCCGGGTGCAGGTGATGCTGGTGTGGCATGGGGCACCTCAGCCTCTGATGGGACATCGGCTCTGGGTTTGGGTGATGCCGGTGTGACATGTTGCATGCTGGTCCCTGACAGGACATCAGCTTCGGGCATGGGTGATGCCGGTATGGGTGATGCTGGTGCGGCGTGTTGCACCTCAGCCCCTGATGGGACCTCGGCTCCTGGGACAGGTGATGCTGCAGCATGTTGCACCCCAACCCCTGATGGGACTTCAGCTCCAGGTGCAGGTGATGCTGGTGTGGCACAGTGCACCCCATCTCCCTCGCTGGCTGGACCCTGGGGGGCGACATCACCTGGGACAGAACCTGCCACCGCCTCAGTGGCACTGCTCTCCCGCGTGGCGTCGGTACCATTTGTCAGCCGCTCCTCCACTGTGACGCCGTCCCCAAGGCTCTCCTTTGCCAGTGCCTCCCGGATCTCCTCCACCCCATCCAGAGAGCTCGGCGGCGCCCCAGGGTCCGGCTCCCGTGGCTCCGGGGAGCTGGGCTGCAGCAGCGCCTCGGCGCCCACCTCGTAGGGCAGGACCCCCTCGTCGTCTTGGATCACCGACACCACTTGCTTGGCCCTGCGGCGCTTGTCGGCGGCCGACTCGGCCTCGGGCTGCCCGCTGTATTCCTCGCCCCAGTCGATGGGGATGCCCTCGCCCAGGAGGTGCAGGTTGGGATCGCTGTTGTGCATGACCATGCTGTCACGGTACAGGTTGTGCTTCCGTTGCACGGCTGCCTCTTTCACAGCTGGGGACACCGAGAGAGATGTCAGATGGGCTGCGGGCACGAGGCAGCACCCGCCAAGCTCCGGCACCTCTCCCAGTCCTCCCTTTGGGTGTGGGGTGCAGGCAGAGGTGTCTGGAGCTGGGCAGAGGGTTCAGCATCCCACCCACCACTCAGCTCTGCCAGCGGGAAAGCTGCTCTTGGTACAGCCACCAGCACCCTGCATGGTGTTATCCCCTCCTTGTACAGCCCCTGGCACCATGCAAGGGGTCATCCCTCCTTGTACAGCCACCAGCACCCTGCATGGTGTCATCCCCTCCTTGTACAGCCCCTGGTACCATGCAAGGGGTCACCCCTCCTTGTACAGCCACCAGCACCCTGCATGGTGTCATCCCCTCCTTGTACAGCCCCTGGCACCATGCAAGGGGTCACCCCTCCTCGTACAGCCCCCAGCACCCGCACGGGGTCACCCCCTCCTCCTATGGTCCCCATCACCCCGCACGGGGTCACCCCTCCTCATACAGCCCCCATCACCCCGCACGGGGTCACCCCTCCTCATACAGCCCCCAGCACCCCGCACGGGGTCACCCCTCCTCATACAGCCCCCAGCACCCCGCACGGGGTCACCCCTCCTTGTACATGCCCCAGCACCCTGCATGGTGCCACCCTTTCCTCATACAGCTCCCAGCATCCTGCTTGGGATCACCTCCTCCTCCTATGGTCCCCAGCACCCATCACAGGCCTTGCAGGTGCTGCTGAGCCCAGGCTCGTCCTACACTCACTCCACCCAGCACCCACCACCCACCCTAGGGTGCTGGACCCCTCCTGGGGCTCAGAGCTGAGGGAGTCCAGGCTCCCTGGCACCGCAGGACCCTACCTTGCATGATGTCCTTCATCACCGACTGTAGCACAACCTCCTCATAAGTGTTCTCCACCAGGATGAAGCTGGCAAAGTCCTCAAAGATCAGCTCCTGAAACTTGGCTAATTCCTGCCACGGGGGAGAGATCACTCAGTCTGGAGGGAGGGATGTTCCAGCCCCTCCGTGGGGGGGTGGGGGTGGTCCTTCCCCACCCCAGACTTTACCCTCTTACCCCCTTGCAGGTCGGCGCCAGCTTTTTCAGCAGGAAGGGGATGGTGATCTGCAGCAGGGCCTCCCTGAAGAACTTCTTCCGCACGGTGCTGCTGTCGTAGTCATATTTCTGCAGGGCGAGCGCGAGGATAGCCCCAGGTCAATGAGGGCTGCGGGCCGGCAGCTCCCCAGCCCGTGGGCACAACCCCTGCGGTTTGCCCCCTGTCCCAACCCAACACGGGCATGAGCAGGTTCCTCTGCCCCTCACATCCTTCTCTCCAGCCAGTTCCCACAGTTTCTGAGCGTGGGTAGGAGCCAGCTCCTCCACCACTGTCTGCAGAAGGGGTTTTGGGCCAGTCTGAACCCCAGGTGGCTTTTATAGTGGCGCATGTGGTCAGAGGTGACCTGGCTTTTCCAGGTGGTTTCCCACTCACCTGCCCCACATGCCAGCAAAATGCATGAAAAATCTCAATATAAAGACATATTTCCCTGGAAGACTTTTATTAAAATCGGAAAGGTCACTCCTGTCCTCTTCCCCAAGATCCTGGCCCTTGGAGTAAGGCCATGGAAGGCCACCGAAAGCCACTGAAGCCCCCAACCTGCCGCCCCTCACCTTGAGCACCCTCTCGAGGATGCGCTGGATGGACTTGCACAAGTCGTCTTTGCCCTGCAGCTTCCCCAGCTCCTGATGGAGCAGCGTCTCAAACGTGTACACGGCGTCATCCATTTGCTGTGAGCAGAGGCAGAAGGTCAGGAGGACCCAAAGGGACCCACCATAGGGGTGGGCAGGGGGCTCTTTTGGGGCACTGCCACACCAAGATGAGCCTTCACACTAGCAAGGTCCTTGGCAGCCCAGTGTGGCATCCACAGGCTCCACCCTGAGGACTGAGTGTGCCAGGGGAGGAGGGTGCCCAAAGCCGATTTGCACACCCTCCCTTCTACACCCCACTCCAGGTTTGGCTGGCTCAGACCCCCAAATTGGGCTACTGGCCTTGCTGGTGCTAGTGGGCTCAGTGGCAAAGGGGCAGCTGTGCCGTGACGCCCAAGCCTGGGTGCTGAGTCCACACTGGAAGGGTGCCCCGTGCTGCCGCCCACCCGTGAGCTCCCTCCCTGCTTGAGCTCCATACCAAAGGGAGTAGCCAGATCCCACGCGCACCCTTAGTTGGGTGCCAACGACATGAATGTCCCTGAGACAGGACAGAATACCCAGCCAAATCCCTGCCTGGGTTGGACCAGCCTGGGCTGCCTGTTCTGCCTCCACTGCCCAGCCCTCTGCACTCAGCCTGGGGGGACACGGGAAGACCCCTGTCCCCGTCCCACCTGTCTCATGTGGATCTGAGCCCTCTGCTTGAAGACTGACGTGCTGGAGACATCGAACCGCTGCTGAAGGCCCTCCAATTTCAGCTGGTCCATCTTCTCATAGCATGACTGCATCTTGACGGGGTGGAAGGCCAAGTGGGAAAGCTTCTTCATGTACTGCGGATAAAGCCAAGCTCAGCAGGGCAGAACAGCCTTTCTGCGCACTCGAGGCCAGGACATGCCCTCCCCACAAAGGCTTCATCCCCATGTATTCTCTCAGCCTGGGGTCCCCCAGCACTGTCCACACTGAGGATGGCAGCAGGACTGGTCCTGCCACCCCCAAGCCCACTGGCCAGGAAGGAGCATCACCAGGTCTCACCTCTACCAGCTTCTCCAGGCCACCTTCGTTGACGACGTTCATGTTCATGTCAGTAACCTCCTTGAAGAACACCTCCCGCACCTCAGCAAAGCCCTGGCTCGTGGGGGTCATCAGGGCTTCCAGGATGGAGGAGATGTAGGGCTGGACGTGGTTACGGACGCAGATCTCCGCTTTGGGGAGGACGAATGCTGGGCAGAGAATAAGGGTAAGCATGGCGAGGCTCCTTCCTTTGCCCTTCCAGCTCTGCAAATCAGGTCCTAAACCCACCCTAGGAAGGGGGACCTGCCCCTCTCCCCAAGTCCTTCCAGGAGAGGTCTCCCAGACTTATAGGACAATGCAAGGGGTTCTTGCAGGGGGCCCTCTTTCTGTATTGAACCCGTTCCTGCCCCAT
Source organism: Burhinus oedicnemus (assembly GCA_008921705.1). Lineage (NCBI taxonomy): Eukaryota > Metazoa > Chordata > Aves > Charadriiformes > Burhinidae > Burhinus > Burhinus oedicnemus. The sequence continues at coordinate 36,011 of VFFE01000425.1, read as the reverse complement.
TGCCTTGCTTGGGGGCATGTCACAGCCCACCTTGTCCCCCACCTCCTGGGACAATGCCGATAAGAATGTGCATCCTGGCCACTGCAGCTGCTGGTATCTGCCCAAGGGTTCCAGGCCACGCTGGCAGGAGACATGCTGCACCCCAGGAACAGCCACACCTTGGTGAAACAGTGCTGATGCCACACCAGGAGCTCGTCATGGACACAGCCACACACATCCAATGTCCCCGCGCCTCCCCGCAGGGCTGTACCTCGGATTTTGCTGGCCAAGTGCTCTTTCGAAGTGATGATCTGGTCCATGTCTGTGCGGATGGTGCTCTCCAGCTGGGGCCGCTCCTGTTCGCACTTGGCCATTGCTGCATCGTACTGGGCTTTGGTCTGCTCATAGACCATCCTATAGACGGCATCCGAGATCTGATGAGAGAGAGATGGGGTGGTCAGCTGCCCCCCATGCCTCCTGCTGCCCCTGCTAACCATTGCCTCCAGCACCAGATGCCTGCAGGACCTGCTGAGCCTTCACCCATGCCCTGACCAGACCCCTCCTCGCAGCCTGGCAGTAGGTTTTCCACACCAGGGACCCCCAAGCTGGGTGAGATGAAGTTCCTACGGTGCAGAACCTGCTTTGAAGTGGTGCCTGAGGGGCACAGAGCCGAGCGCTGCTTCCATCGGCCAACCTGCCCCATGCAGATCTGGGGATGCTGCACATCCGGGGATGCTGCAAGTTTGGGGATGTTGGTGGTCCAGGGACGGTGCAGGTCTGGAGATGCTGCAGGTCTGGGGACACTGGTGGTCCAGGGATGCTGGCGGTCTGGGCAGGGGAGCCCCTGACCCTGTTTGAAAGCTGTGCCCTATCCCGCTCAGCCTGCCTGGGGTCTCAGGAGCCAACCCCATGAGCGGGACGGAGCCACTCGCTCAGGCTTCGCACTCACTTTGCAGCCAAACACTGTGATTTCAGGGCCAGTGGGAGGCAGACAGCCCCCCCGCTGCTTCCCTCGGGCTTCCCCGCTTTGCAGCTAAGACTGCAGCTACTGAAAAAGCAGCGTTTGTGCGTTTTTAGGCTGCTCCAGTGGCACATTATGAGCCTGGTGGTAATTACCTATCAGCTTTTAAGGTTTTAACAGGCAGTTTTGAAGAGCCTTCAGTCTTTCGCAAGGGTTGGGGCTGAATTTAGCCTGTGCTGCTCTAAAAATGGCTCGCTAAATATAGCCAGGACGGGCTTCGCTCCGGGGCTGGGCTTCCTCCTGTTTGCTTCCCTCGCCCCAGGGACGCGGCGGCGCAGGCAGGGATGGGCAGGGCCGCTCGCAGGGGCACAACAAGGAGCTTTAAAAAGCCACAGTGGAGAATAAGGAGGACTTCTTTGGCGGGGGCCGGGAGAGGGGGGTGACGCTGGCTCTGACAGGCAGGAAAACTGGTGGGCACCGAGCCCGGTGGGGAAGGGAGGCGGCAGCATGGCCCCGAAAGCAGAGGCAGTGCAGGCAGGGGGAGGACAGGCGACGATGCCCTCCTTTCCCCAGCAGCCCCAGCCCCATACCTGGATCCAGGTCCGCTGGCGCTCCTGAGCCTTGCCCTTCAGCCGGGGGCCGATGGTGTTCCTCAGCTCGGGGAGCAGCTCCTCCATCACCAGGTTGCTCAGGACCTGTGGAGGCAGGAGGCTTTGGGGACCCTGCTCAGCCCGCACCCCTCCACCCCAGCCCCGGGGCGGGGTACAGGTCCTCACCTGGATTTCATTGCCACACAGCATGTCCCAGGTGCCGTACTGCTCCTTCGACTGGCGGTACATGCGGACGGCGTCCGTGAAGGCTGGAGCCTCCACTTTGGAATCCTCGGAGATCCCTGGGGAGGGGATGGGGGGGAACGAGTGAGCAGCCCGGCACGGAGAGCAAGAGGCAGTTTGCAGCATCCCAGTCCATCTTTGCAGGGGGTCCCTCGCATCCCCCCACACCCTCGGACTCATGCAAGGAACGCAGGGCTATCACCGGGACTGGGGGATCCCATCCCAAGACCCTGTCTCTAACTGGGTGAGGGGGCAACAGTCTCCCAGACGCACCAGTGGCTGGGGGACTCCCACTCTGTCCACAGATCCATCCCCTCCAGAGCTGGGCAAAGGGCAGGGAGGCACCCAGGAGCAGGGGCTCAGCAGGACAAGGGGGCTCAGCGACCCCCGATGGTGCATGGGGACCCCAGGACTCCACAAGCCCATATGTCACAGCAGGAGCAGGGGGGCAGCAAGCCCCAATGGTGCATGGGGACTTGGGGACTCTATGAGCATGGCAGGAGCAGGGGCTACGCAGGATGGGGAGGGGCTCAGCAGGATGGGGGGGCTCAGTGACCCCTGACACTGCGTGGGGGCCAGCGAGCCCACCAGCACCGCAGGACGGGGCAGCTGGGGGGGCTGGAGGAAAGGGGGGTCCTGCGGGGAGAGGCATAGCTCGGGAGGAAGAGGAAAGTGGCCAAGAAGCATCAGGGCTGAGTCAGGGCCCCATCCCCGAGCCAGCTCTGCGGGAGATGGCCAGTTGGGCTATCCCCGAGATGTCACTGCCGGGAGTCACTGCAGCAGGGCTCGCTGGGCCACCGGCAGGAAGGGGGCTCGGACATCACCCCCACTCAATCAGGAGGAAGGGCAGAGTGCTGGGAGCCCACAGCCACGTGCCAGGAGGAGGAGGAGATGGGGGCAGTGGACAGGCAGGACAGTCTGGGAGCCTGCTGGCACATGTCCCACACACGTTCCTTCCTTGTCCCAGCGTCTCCACGGTCTGGCTGTGGAGACGCCTGCCAGCCGGACAGAAGCACTCCTGGGAGTGAACCCCCCCAAGCACCCCAACTCCCCTCCCCACGCCCAGACCTCTGGCAGGCGGGGGGTGGGATGGGACCGAGCCCAAGGTGGCTGGTGGTGGCTGTGCCCCGTGGCAAAGGGCCCCCTGGCAGAGCCACCCTGCTCCCAGAGAGCATCCCCGTAGCGAGGACAGCAGAGGGTCACAGCACATCCCTGGACCGCCCAGCAAGCCGGCGTCCTGGAGAGATGCAGCCAGGGGTGGTTTCTCCCTTCCCAGGAGGGACAGTCCAGGGTAGTGAGCAGATCTTTTCCAACGCACACAGATTTTTCTAAGATGATTACATTTAACTCCAAGCCTAAGCAGCTTTTCCTAAGGGGCAGCTTAATATACAGGGGAAAAAAATGCTGAGAAAGTGAAGTCTGCCCCTTTCTCAGTGCTCGGTGGGAGCGGGAGCCAGAGCAGGGCTGAGCTTTCAGGGGCCGGTGCTTCTCCATCCACGGCTCCTTGCCGCTCAGCATCACCTCCCGAGTGGGACAGCCTGGTACAGGCTCCAGCCAGGGCCGCTATGGCCAAACCTCATCCTCCAAACTGTGCGGGGGCAAGATTCATTCCCTGAGAAGCTCCACCAGGGTCACTCATCCCCTGCTGAGCCCAGCAGGGGCAGTGGGGTCCGGCTGCGGGGTCCCGTCCCCAGCCCTGCACCCTGCCCAGGGACAAGCAGACAGGGCTGGTTGCAAGAAGCCACCATGACACTTCACAGGGCAAGTTTAATGAGTTTGCTTCATTAATATGTGGCTAATTAAGCACTGATCTGACCTCGCCTTGTCGGGGATGGGAAGCAACCACCCAAGCCTGGACCCTATCCTGGAAAGGCTCCCGGGGTGATGGTGTAACGCAGGATGGGAATATCTGATGCTGGAAAGCGATGCTACACCTTGATTTTTTCAAAGTCCACCCCACTCACAGCACAGGATAATCTCCTCTCGCTGAGGGAACAGTGGTGAAAAAGAAATGTGAGTTTAAAGCCGTTTCTTGCCCAAAACACAGCTGAACAGGGCAGCCTGCCCGCAACAAGGGGCAAGAGCCAGTGGGGTGGGCACTGCTCCAGCCCCGCATGCCACCATACAGGGCGAGGGACATTCTCGGAGCAGCCAAGGGCACCCAGGCTCTGGGGAAACCAGGCTGGACACCTCTCCTGCGTGAAGAAAGATGTTGCACATGCCCAGTCCTTACGGAAGAGCTGGTGTTACAAAAATACAGTCTTAAAAGGGGAGGTGAAAATTCCCACACTAATCACAACCGGAGGCAGAAACAGAGCCTCTAATTTCAGGGCAGGGGAGGAGGGTGGAAAGACGAATTGCTTGACAACAACAACAAAAGAGCTTTCATGGAATTTGAAACAGAATCTCAGACCTCGCAGGAGCCGTGAAGGCAGAAATGGCACTTGGGAGGGAAGAACCATCTCATCCAGGCTGTAGAAATGCAGGACCCCCCCCCAGCACTGAGCCTTCCCTGGGCCACTGCCCACCCCTGTGAGTTTGTATTCATCACATTCATCACCTTTGGAGGAGGAGGAGAGGGAGGAGAGGATTTAATGGCACAACCCTGGCTGGCAGCAGGGATGGCAGAGGGGCTCACACCTCTCCTCTCTCCTGCAGCAGCACCCAGCAGCCCGGGAGGGGAAATTAAAGATAAATAAATTAATAAATTGGCTCTTTGTTACTACAAGAGGTTGATTCCTCTTTTATTAGGAGCTGGTTTTGCTCGCAGTGCCCTGGCTTTGTGGGTCCAGCCAGCAAGCACAGGGGGTCCTGGGCTGCTGAACTGCCCCCAGCAATGATGCTCTAGCAGCATCCCAGGGGGATGAGCAGCTGGGGGGGGCAGGGGGATGGTGTCACTGCAACCCAGCCCCCACCCAGAGGAGCCCAGGCCCCAGGTGGGTTGTGGGGACACACTCATCCTGACAAGCTTGGCCACCCCCAGCTCATCAAGAGCGCATGGATGTGTTTCGCAGTGAGGAGCACCAAAAGGAAGGGAAAGAGCAAAGCTTTCAGAAGATTTAATCTAATGTGGGAGGATGGAAACCCCCGCTGAAAGCCAGGCTTCGGATTCAACCTCCACTCCCTAAACACCAGCTCCAGCAAAATCAGGGCTACATGGAACTCCCAGGAGTGAAAGAAGTACTTAAAAAATAGACAGCATCGCTCTTTGCTCACTAAAAGACCTGACTTTGAGCAGGTTTCAGCACTGGCACCTCCTTCCCCAGGAAACTTCTCACCATCCAAGGCACCGCTGGGACCTGGGTCTCAGCCCAGGAGCACACAGGCCACGGCCAAGCAGGAAAATCGTGTTTTCCTGCCAGAGGATCACTGACGTGGGAGGCAGGTCCTGCCTCCGGCCCCTCGCAGCCCCGCACCCCTCTGCCCGCAGCCCCGGCTGCCCTCGCTCGCCGAGCCCGGGCAGTGCCGATGGGAGCAGGACAGCGGAGCTTGGAGTTTTGATGACCTTAATTACTGAATATTTTCTACCTCGGGGTGGAAAATAGGCATCAGGGTGTCTCTTGAGCCAGACTGTGCTGGCTCCTGCAAATGCTGCCTGCCCTGGTGCAGGCATTGTGTTCCTCATAGGCAGCAGGATGAAGCTGGGCACAGGGATGCACCAGGCAGCTGGATCCCTCTCACTCCCCACCCAGGGAGAGGATGAGATGCTCAACGATGCTCAACAGCTCCCAGCCAATTCCTCCCCTTGACCCCCAAATCATCCCCTTTGGCCCAAAATCCAACCCAAGCACTGCAGGGTCCTCAACAGCCTCCCTGGAGCAGGAGGACGATGCTCACCCCATCCCGGAGCCCCCGTGTGCCCCCTGCAGCATCACTCACCGTTGTTGCAGTGCCGTACGCAGTCCTGGAACACCGCCCGCCACTTCTCCTGCTCCTTGCCCGTCATGACGCAGAAGTAATAGTGCCGGGCGTAGGGGTGCCAGAGGATGAGGGGGAAATCTGTGGGGCACTTCAGGATGGGGGTGTGCCCCGATTTGGGTGTCACGCCTGTGGAGGGGGGAAGGATGCTTTGAGGAGGTGACGGGGCAGCACAGGGATGAGGATGCTGCAGGGTCAGGGGTGTCCACCTCCCCCGGCATTCGGAGCTGGGGGTGCAGGAGGGGCACCTTTGCTGTGAGTTCTATCAAAAACACAGGGCAAAAAAAGTGCAAAGAGACCCTGTCCTTCCAAAAAGGAAATCAGAAGTAAAAATTAGGAAAAAAAATATAAAAATCATTATTCCCAGTGTAAAATGCTCCTCGGAGCTGCTGGCCCGACCCTGCTGCCATCGTGCCTGTGCCCTGAACCAGCAAAGGGCTCGCTGCCCTATGTGAGCTGTTTCAGCAGCTCCTGCCCCACTCCCCGGGGGCTGCCCTGGCCTCCCGGGGCAGGAGGACGGTGAGCAGGGTGATGGTTGGTCCTCCTGGGGGTCTGGATGGAGGAGCGGGAGCTGCTGCCTTTGCCCAGCGCTCTCAGAAAAGGGACGTGGCAGCAGCTTGGGGCAGCTCTCATGGAGCCGCAGACACATTTTCCTTCCTTCCCCGGTGGCAGTAGCAGGACCCATGGAGCAGATACCACACACTGCATCCTACACCCCACAGGGGAAACAGGGCTGTTCTCCTTCCCTACGGCCCCACACCCTGAAACTACACCTTCCAGAAGGTCTCCCGGGATACCCACACCCCAAAACCACTCCTTCCCAAAGGTTCCAAGGGATGCCCAGCAGCATCGGGGTGCAGGGGACCCCGAGCATTCCTCCTCACCCGCAGCCACCAGGACCACTCACCAGGCAGGCTGTTGTTCACTAGCTCCAGGTACTGGTCCACGGAGGTGAGGATCTTGTAGCCAGCGCTGTTGACCAGTACGCGGGGTGGCAGGTCCCGCTCATAGGCCTGAGCAGAAAAAGATGGTCATGGATGACGGGGAGCACGGCCATGCCATCACAGCGATGGGGTGTCCCCCTTTGAAGCTGTCCCCACCAGAGATGGGTGAAAAGGTGATGCTCCTCACCAGTTTGTTCTCATAGAGGACCAAGCCGTAGTTGTGCGGGACCACACAGAAGCGGTTCCTCCACTTCTTGTTCTCCTCAGTGTACTGGAAAAGGTTGCCCGAGTAGATGACGTGGTCCTCCAACGGGACCTGTGGGAAGGAGACATGGAGTGGGTGGCATGGGGTGGGCAGAGAGGGGAGTAGCTGGGTACTCCTCCATCTCACAGCTGCAGCCTGGCACGTGGAGCTCAGCAAGGTCTGTTCGTGCTGGTTTGGGTGGGGTTTTCTGCACTGGGGCTATGCTGAGGGTCTCCAAGTTCACCACTGGATTATCTCCTATAGCATTGCAAATTTTGGTGCCTGAATAGGTGCGTCTGGGTGACAACCTTGAGGGGTACCACATGGGGGGCCCTAGAAAACCTCAGAGGGGCTGCTCATATGGCAGCAAACTCACACGTGGTGGTGTTCACCATGGCGGTGGTCACACCTCTGTCCCTGGCATCTCCTTCCTGGGAGATGTGCCAAGCTCAGCTGAGCGACTTGAGCTCACTTGGCTGAGCAGCAGGTTGGAGCAGAGCACTCCAGTAGCTCTTCCCAACCTCAACTACTGTGATTTCCCTGGCTTGGGGCAGGCGGGACCATGTGTGGTACTGCTTGGTAGTGGCCATCAACCAGAAGGTCCTGCCAGGGTGTGGGTCAGAGGCAAGCTGCAGATGGCAGGAACCTTTGCACGGTCTCCAGATGGGACATGGAAGAGGAAAAGCAAGAAGTCACCCAGTAGAGCTCAGCATCAGACAATGCTTAAATGCTCTGGACTTCATGAAGGACCAGTGACAGGAACAGGCTGAGGACATCCCATGTCCCAGAGCGCCCCCTCACCAGCTCTCCTGCACCTTCTGGCCCACACGCCGGCAGCTTTTACGCCATCCCAAACACAGGCTGGCTGAGCGAGCCAAGAATTTGTCCCAAGAATTTTTATGATCCCAGGAATATAAACAAGAGCCGAGAGCTCTCGTGAGGGCGGGAGCATGCGGCAGCCGCCTCTCCCGGCGTGGCCACCCACCATCCACCATGGTGGCCGTCAGGAGGGACCAGCCAGGGCTTGGGTCCCACCATACACCCAGCACCAGGACCTTTCCCCCTCCTCTCCCTGCTCTGTCCATCTCCTGGTTCACAGGAACCCCATTGCCTTCCCCGAGCCCCCCACCACTCCCCAACCCCCCACCCCTTGGGTGGTAGGGAGGTCTGAGAGCAGCTTGGCTCAGCAAACAGGCTGACAGCACCTCACTGCTCCTTCCTGCTTTCCAAAGTCCTTGGAAGGGGGAGAAGAAAGAACGAAGCAAGCCCTGCAGGGTTGGGGGACAGCGGGAGGGATGAAAGCCCGAACACCAAGGCCATCAGCAGGGATGGGGACAGAAAGGTGGTGCCAGCTCTGGGAGTCCCCATCACCATCTCACCGGGGTGGCTCATCCAAGCAGAATCAGCCCTTATAAACTAGCTTTGAAACCGCTGCCCAAGGCAGACAAAGCCGTATGGACTGGCTGCTAATGAAATAAAAGCCAGGCTGAGCTCTGACACGGGTCCAAGGAACCCTTGTCCAGGGAACATGGACATCCAGCCGCTCATGGCCACCAGCATCCTGGGAGCCCCAGCACAGCCATCTCCTCCTCGCACACCTTCCTTGCCCAGGGGCAGCACCACCCAACCCCAGTAATTATTTGGGACAGGCAGGTATGTGACAAATTGCTAGGCTGGGCAGGGAGGGGGCCGGGGAGCTGCCTGCATCCCTGCCACGGGGACGGGGAGTGATGGGGAGTGAGATCAAGGTCTGGATATGGCAGCTTTGGGACTCAGCCGGGAGAGGCAGGAGGGGCTGTTACAAGAAGAGAGGATGTTCGGGGACGGGTTTTCAGGGGCATGTGAGGCTGTCGGACCAAGGCCATGACGTATGTTGTCCCCACTGCTGGCTGGGGACACCTGGGCTGCTGGAGAGGTCAATGGCAGAAACATTTATTCCCTGTTCTCATCGCTGCTGCTTCTCGCTGGCATTTCAGGTGACCAAGCCACACTTCGGACCCCAGCCCAGCTATATCCCTCTACCCAGGAGGGCCACCAGCCCCCAGTATTGCCTCTGAGCACCACATTCCCACAGAGATGGCAAAAAAAATAAAAGGTACAAATTAAATGAAATATAAAAAAGAACAACAAACACCAGATCCCAGCTAGACCTGCCCAAGGACAGGGAGAACGCTACCCTGCAGCTTCTTGACTTTTTGGGCATATTTGGGGACCGCAAAGCCCAGCTGGAGGAGATGCTCTTCCCAGCTCCTTGCAGAGCCACCCCACAGACACACAGATCCCCACGGTGTTTGGCGCCCCAGTACATCCCAGTGGCACTGCTGGCAGAGGATGGGCAGCAGACGGGACATCGCGCAAGAGGAATGTCCTATTTATACACTGGTGTTTTAAAAGACTTGCATGGCGTCCCTGACCTCCCCTCCTTGCCGCCGTTCCTCAGACATTCCTGGGCTGCTTGCTGGAGCTTTTTAATGAAGCAACCAACCTTGGGAGGGGGGTACCCCCCCGGGGAGGCTGAAAGCATCTGCCAAATTGCGAGGAACCCAAGGGACACTTTGCCGAGGACACCAGGCGCCCGGCTCCTGCCCAGGAACCTCCACACCTTTATTTTGCTCAACACACCCAGCACCCAGGCGCTTTTCAGAGGAGATGGGGCATGTCCAGGTGCCTGGGCAAGGTGTCACCTTTGTGGGTGGGCCAGGGAGACAATCGCTGTGAGCACCTACGGCTTGATGGATGCAATTTCTAGATTTCTTTAAAAAACACCCCTTTAAGCCCCAGACAAAAGCAGAAGCCCGTCCCCATGTGCAATCACATCTCCTCTGCTTTCAAGGAGCACCTCCAGGACAGCAGCTCCACCAATCCAGCGATGGAGGAACCCCAAACCCTTTCTTGATGGTGAGAAGCCCCGGCTGGCATGCATCTGCCTTTAGAATTGGGAGAGGAGGGCAGGATACATCCCCGGGTGTCGGAGCCACAGGCAATGAGCCCCATGGGGGGGATGGTTGGAGTCCTTTTGCTAGGCAGGAGAAAGGTGGCTGCTGGAGATTGACTTGGAGCCACCTCCTCTTCCCGCATGGGGTCAGGGACGCCTGCCAGCGGTTTCCTATCCCTCTCCAGACATTGGCCTGGGCTGGAGCATCGCTTGCACCCAGGAGCAGGAGGACAACAGCCCGGCATGCCCCACTTGGGGCTTCCCTGGGCACAAGGCGGTTCTGGGAGCTCCTGCAAGCCCTAGCATCAAACACGCTCATCCACAGGGGCTGCAGCCGAAAGCCAGCCTTGCCCCTGCTTGCTGGGTGTGCTCGTTGCATGGGTTGGGAAAGCAAACCATCCCAGGGAGCCCCACGTGCCGCACGGACAGTGCACAACGCCACGGGGATGGGATGGACCAGTGGCATGTGGGCTACATCCCGCCCCAGCAGGGTGGAATGGGGAGAGGGGACACGTCTGGGTTTTTGGGAGGACACTGGTTCCTGCTCGTTGGGCATGGGGATGGAGCCCCTCACGCGGAGCTGGGCTCCTACCTTGCGATGAAGTAGCTGGGCCTGTGGCCCTCCATTGCCTTCGATCTCATAGCGGACGCTGTTGAAGAGCGCTACGCCATACTGCTCCTTGTAGCACCGGCAAAACTCCCCCAGCACCTTCCCCGTCTTCTCTGCAACAGGAGAGCAAAGCCATGTTAGGCAGGGGCTGGATTTGGGGGTCTCCTTGCTGCAGACCCCCCCCGGCACCCCACTCAGACACCTCCCCCCACCCTCCCCACCCAACCAACACCTCCCGTCACCCTCCCACCCGCCAGAGCAGGCTTCAGTGCAGGGGCTATGGCTGAGCCTGCTGCCCTCTGCCCTCCCTGTCCAGCACAGGGACTAATTTGGGGTCAGCACCATCTTTTTTTGGCTTTTCACATTAATGCCCATGGATTCCTCTCCCCGGCAGGAAATTCCTGACATTAAGTCGATTCCGGCAATGGTGACGGCTTCCCCCAGCCCCCTCCGACTGCCTTGGCTAGCTGAGACTGGGGGGCAAACCCCTTCCTTCAGCCCAAAGCATCACTCACCCCCCCCCCCCCCCCCCCGACCCCTCTGTGCCCTCACAAGGGCCATCCTATGGAGGGGCTGGGTGGCTCCAGGCTCCGCAGCCAGCGATGCTCAGGGCCATGCATGCAGCAGGGAGATTCCAAGGGGAAAAGACAGCCTGGCCCCCACCATGCTCCCCGTGTCACCCCCCACATGCCAGGCAGGCAACCCCACCAGGACCCCTGCCTCCAGACCGGGGTGACCCCAAAGTGCTGGGAAAGCCTCCTCTGCTGGGTGCCCCCCTGCACCCCACACCAGAGGAGGTCCCACTTCATCCCGCAGGCAGAACCCTTCCCCGGCAGCCCCCCCACCCCTCGATGCATGGAAGGGCCATTGCAAATCCACCCCTCAGCAGCAGGGACAGTGCTTTCCCAGCCCCAAGGTGGCAGCCACGGGAATCCTTTGCTTCTCCTGGGGCATCAGCCACAGCTGGGGATTGGGGTCATCACCCCATCACCCCCACCCCTGCCCCGTGTGCACCCTGCCCCGTGCAGCGAACCCTGCCCCATACAGCACCCTGACCCACACGGCACCCTCCCCACGTACACCCTGCCCCACGCAGCACCCTGCCCTCTCCCCTCCCCACCCCAGCTCCAGACCCCACGTGGGGCTCCTACACCAAAAAACCCCATCGCAAAGCATCACGCGTCCAGGGAGACAACTTCCCTGGAGCTGCCTTTGGCATACGGGGCCTCTACTTTGAATTTCGCTCTCAACTTTGCCCCAGAGCCTGTGAAAAGGAAAGAATTTGAGTCGCCTCCAACTATTTCCGAGGGCGCAGCCTCTGCCAGAGGGCTGGCGATGGGCGCGGGGCGAAAGGATGCTGGCTATGCATCCCCAGTGCAGGAGCCAGCACGATGCTGGGGGCATGAACCCAGACAAAACAGACCCTCGCGCCAGCCCCAGCACAGCTCAGCGGGAGCCAAAATCTCCAGCAGCAGCAGCCGCCCCGCAGCCAAGCCGGCATGAAGGAGCAGCTTGCTCCAGGGTGCTGCAAATCCCTGTGGGATGAGCCACTCCAGAGGAAAACGCTGCCTGAGGACAGCAGCTGGGGGCAGATAAACCCATCCCCGAGGAGATGCTGTCACTGCCAGCACCATGATGGGAGCAAACCCCGCGGTCCAGTGTCTCGCCATGCCAGGGCTGAAAATCCCTTTAAATTTAAGCAACCTTTTTTGGCGGCAAAGAACGAGACGCCTGCTCGTCCCAGCAGAGAAATTCCTCACCCCCGATTTTGGCATTTTCTCCTGGAAAAGAAAGAGCTCGCAGTCACACTGGGCTTGCGTCCGCGCCGCACCTCTGTTGCAACTCCCGTCTACACAACTGTATGATTTTGGCCGGGGCTCTGGGCAGCGATGCTGGCAGCTGAGATTTAAAAGGACATTTTGAGGTTTCATTTCCTTTCAGTTCATGGGAAAAAAAGAGCCCCCGGTCCTCGGGCAGGCGAGACGGCTTAGTCACTCATTCTTCCCTGATTAATGGCGGGGCCGATTAGGAGGTTTTAAGTAAATGGAAAAGCAAAAGTCGATTACTTGCAGACATTGGAACAAAAGATTTGCAGTCAAATATCCAAGGTGACTAAATATCCCCCAGCTCAGCAAGCCCCTCTGGGGTGAAGAGGAGATGCTGGGGGGCCACTGATGCTCCCAGCCCACTGGCCCTGGCTGCCCCACCAGCCACCACGCTCAGCTCCGGGGTAGCGAGAGGGGCAGGGACCCACAGGGGTCAGGAGGAGGTGGCCAGCATCCTGGTGAGGAGGTGACACAAGGTGACACTAGATTTGGCAAGACCTAGACCGCTAGCGGTGGTACAGCTGGGCTTTTCTTGAGAGCAGAGGATGGGAAGCCCACGCTGATGATGCCAGTGGGTGCCCCGACCCTCTCACACCCGTAGCACCCTGCGTGGGGCTCACGTCCCACACGGGAACCCGCTAAGCCACCCTCTGGCTCCTTCACCAGGCTGAACAAAACCTCCCAGCAGTGCTGGGGGCTACTGAGAGCATCCTCCCCCCTCAGCTGCACAACCCAGGCCACCCATGAGTGACCGTCCCTCTACGAGCCACTTTGGCTGCATGTCCAGCTGGAGGGGTTTGGGGACAGGTGGCAGTCCAGGGAGCTGTGTCCCCTGCCTCCTCCCGGTCCCTTGTCTGAGCTCCCCCCTGGTCATGGCAGGGTGAGGGAGGGACGGGGCTCGGCTGGCTCCCACCCAGCCACCGCCCTGTCCTGGGTGTGGGCTCAGACACCCACGGCAAAGCGCTTTCGCAAGCTGGGTGCACATGCAGGGACCTCGCAGGGTGGTGCCGGGTGTCCCCAGCCACCTACAGACGGTGCTTCTCCAAGCCTGGTGTTTGCTCTGGGACTGCTGAGCTTCTGGCACCCACACCCTCCCACTGCTTCAGGTGCTGTCACCCTGGTCCCCATCACACCGAGACATGCAGAGGTGCCGGTCCCTGAGCAGGCAGGGTTGCCGGGCCGGTGCAGGCTCCAGCACGTCCCTCTGGTTCCTGGCAAGCACAGGGAGAAGCCACCAGCTTTGTGGTTGCAGAGGGGTGCCAATGGCACCCACCAATCCCTGGCTGAGCATGAGCCCCAATGCTGGCACCTCCCATCACAGACTTCATCTTCCTCAGCCTCCGGGTTCCCCTCCATCCCTCCCCAGCCGTCCCCATGACTAAGCCACACGTGGCGGCTGCAGGCAGAGATAAAGGGGATCTGCAGCAGCCGGCTTTGCACGGGGAGGGCAGAGAAACGGCTCTGGGCATCCCAGCCACCGGGCAAACACCCGAGGCCAGGCTGGACACGGGACTGAGCGGGATGCGGGGAGCAAGGAGGAGAGTTCAGACACTACTGGGCATCTCGCAGGGTCTGTCTATGCCACATCAGCTCCAGCCCTCCCTGCCGGGTCTCCAGGGACCCACACAACTTCCCCCCATCACCCACTCAGCCAGCACCACCACCACGGGCACGGCAGGGCAAGCAGCTCCCGGGAAGACACCCTGGCAGGGGGACAAAACAGGCAGCACAGGTTTGCCCTTGTCCCGGGTGATGCCCGAGGACCATGGAGCCCGAGGCATGTCTGGGTGAAACCAGCCCAGAGAGGTGGCTCCTGCTCCTGCCCACCCCTCCGACCAGTCGTGCCACCGCAGCCCTCACCAAACCCAAAGCAGTGCCAGCACAACAGCACGGGCTGGTTGGGAAGGCAACAACCCCGAAGCAGGCAGTGCCGCTGGCAATGCGGGTTGCACCCCCAAAGGCATGTGCAGCCCTCACGTAATGAGAGGTCACGGCCCGGCCAGAGCAGCCCTGGTCCAGTTTTAGACACTTTGAAACAGGGCAGAGGTGAATCTTGCCCTCAGAAGGACTCCAAAAGCTGCCCAAGCTGGTCCAGCAGCCTGGACTGGCTGCATCCTGCCCTTGGAAGCATCTCCAGCAGCAGCAGCAGCCCCACACATGCACACGCCAAGGCAGAAGCCAGCTCTTATCCTGACCTCCCGTATGACGGGGGCCAGCCCCAGCTCCGGCACCTCCTAGAGCAAAGCCAAAGAGAAAAAACGAGCCATAAGCTCCAGGTCTAGCCCAGAGACCTTATCGCCTGGAGAAAGGCATGGACAGCTTGATCATATCCTTCCCTCCAGCTGCCTGTATTTGCTGCCTGTGGTTTGTTTCACCGTGGTGGGGAGATCAGGGCTCCATCCTGGCAGCCCCTGGCTTGCAGAGAGCCCTGCCAGCATGAGTACGTGGTCAGAGCTCGTTTTCCTCATTACCCTCAAAATCATGTGAAAATGAGAGTGATGCTTTAAATAGCCCAGGCTGTGGCTGGCAGAGTCAGCAGATCTGGCAGTGGGGTGGTCAGATCCTGCACAGGTTTTGCTGCAAAGTTTGCTGGGCCCCCACCCAACAGCGGTGCCTTTCTTACTGGCCGTCCTCTCAACACATCTGTGACCTATGGAGGTATCTCCAGCAGGATCAGGGCTGCCGCAGCACCACAGCACGTCCCAGGTGGGCCAGAGCCCAGGAGGGACAGGGACGTGGCTCAGCCCAGGTGGCTCCCTGGGGCTGGGGACCAGCTTAGCCTCCCCCAGCACCGGGCTGAGCTGCACGCTGCCATGCAGGCTCCATCGGAGATGCTCAGCAAAGATGCTCTTCCGATGAGCATCCCCCCAAGCCCCTTCAGAGATACCCAAAAAGCTGAGGTTGGGAATGCCCTTTCCCAGTGTGCCAGGATCTTGGGAGGGCAGCAAAGGGTTAAAGCTTAAGGGGAAAAGGTAGGGGAGGGTGCACTGCTCTTCTGCACCCAAAACAGCCTCAACCCCCTGGCAGTAGCCAGACCAAGGTCCAGGAAGCCGTACTTTGGGGACACAGAGCCGCCTCCTGCTCCCTGGCTTCCCCCGGGTTGGCCTGGCTGTCCCCCGGGGCACGGCTACCATGCTTGTCACCCCCCCGAGGGACAGGGAGCAGGTCCCCATGCCCTGAGCGGGGTGGCATCACCACAAGCATGCGTGGCCAAGGGGGAGCACCCCGGCTGCACCCAGGGAACAGGGGTCTCCCACACGCGCCCCACGGAGCGGTGCGGGGACCAGCAGGCACTGGGTGCTCAGCAGCTGAGCTGCTCATGCCCCAAGCAGCACACGTGTCCACGCACACCCATGCACACACACACACATGCACGTCCATGCACAAACATGTAGATATCCATGCGCAAACATGCACACCCATGCGCATCTATGCACACACAGGCACAAACACGCACGCGCACACCCACCCATGCACGCCCATGCACATACACACACACATACACGCACCCCCCCAGGAAGGCTGGAGGCCACCGTCTGACAAATCCGAGCAGGAAGAGTCATCCGCAACCTCCCATCAGCCCACATCCCGTTTTGCAAGCCCAAAGCCCCACGTCTCTCCCGCCTGACACACGCTCCAGAGACCATGTCATCCCTCTGCTCCTACTTAAATCTATTCGGGGGGGTGCGAGTGCCTTTGAAATCCCAACCTTCCCCAGGAGCTCCCCCCTGGGCTGGTGTAGCTGAGATGAGTGGGAGCAGGAGCAGCAGCTTGGGAGCAGGGTGCCCAAGCCCTTGTGGGATGCCGCAGGGATGCCTCACCAGAGGCAGGGAATTTTCCCCCTTGCATAGAAAAAAATAAGAAGAAAAAGGACAAAAGAGCTCATTGAGGCAGAGCCCTGGGGCCGGCTGAGCCGTGGCCCCCGCACTCGTGACGAAACTTCGCCTGGCTCATTTCCCCGGCCCCCGCGGGACAGCCTGACTCAGCGGGGCTGCAGGAAAGCCCCAGTTCTCCCTGCTTCCCGTGTCCCCTCGCTGCCGGCTCCGCAAGGGGGTGATGGCCCAGGGATGTGTCTGCAGAGCAACGGAGGAGCGGACATCCAGGAGGCCATGCCATCATGTCCCTTTGCTGGGTGTCCGCACCCCGGTGAAGGTCCCTCTGCCATGATGGCGATGCCCCCTGCCATGGTGGCAATGGCCCATAGGACATCCCACTGGCAGAGGACCTGTAAGCAGTGTGTGCTGGCCCAGCCAGACTTGCCAAGGCTGCCAGGGAAAGAGTTAATCACTAATTTAGCCAGTAAATGATTAGTGAGCAGGGCTGGGTTGCTGAGGGGAGCACAGGCTCCCAGCAGCCCCAGAGCAGGTGACGCTGTCAGGGACATCCACAGGCTGGCACACAATGCCACCAGCCCGGCCATCTCCCACCTCAGGGAGACAAGAGTGAACGGAAGCTGATTTCCACCCAGATAAAGGCAGCAAAACCAAAAGGGCCCCTCCTTGCCCAGCCACCAGGCACAGGTAGGGGTGCTGGTGCAAGGCGGTGGGGCACTGCTCACTGGGACAGCCCTGCGGCATGCCCGGCTGTCCCCAGCGTGCCGGAGAGCGGCCACCCAGCTGGCAGTTCCCATGCCTGACATGCAAGGGAGGTAGCGGAGCCACTGGCATCCTGCCTGTGCCGGGCTGGCAGGAGGGGAGCCAGGGAGGACGGGCAACACCGCAGTTGTCACCCAAGCACCAACTTCCCCACGCTGACCCCATGCCTCCACCCTGCCCCTCATGTCCTGTCTTGGGCTGCTCTGGCTCTTCCTGGCATCCCAGGAGGACAATGAGGGTGGCTCTTCCAGCAGGGGAAACTGGGGACAAGGCCACCGCAGGGAGGTTGATGCCACTGGCTGGGCGAAGGGTGCTCAGGTCATCCCTCGCAGCAGAGCTGCTCCAGCAATCCTGCGCCACTGCCTGGTCTAAACACGCCTGAGGGATTTGCTTGCTGCGTGTCCCAAATCCTGGCATTGTGTGTCTGGGCACGCCCCGCCGAGGGTGCACAGCATGCCGGGGATGGGGTGCATGGCGTGGCAGGAACAGGGTGCACAGCATGGCGAGGACAAGGTGCACACATGGATGGGGTGCACAGCATGCTGCGGATGCGTTGCCCAGCACACCGGGGATGGGGCGCTGAGCCAGACCTCAGACCAGCAGCACCCTACGAGCCCTGAGCACCCCCTGCAGCTGCTGAGCTGGGAAGGGCCCATGGACACAGGCTGTCCCCACCGGGCACAGTGCCCCGCTGCTGTGCCACCTGCCCTGCCTGCCAGCTCGCCCCACGGCAGTGCTGGGCTCGTCCCTACAAGATTTTAGGAAAGGCAGGATGAGAGGACACGGGATGGCTCTGGGCAGGCTGACCACCAGCGATGCGGTGACAGTCAGCAGAAAGGGACAGTGCAAGAGGTGCCACTGCTGACGGGGCACCCAGAAGAGCCGAGAGCCGCCGCATCTCCCTGCAGGGAACGGGGTGAGCATCGCGCAGCACCGATGGGTGCACCCAAAGGGTTAAGCCCCAGCCAGCAGTTTTTGGGAATTTGAATTCGAGTTCGTTTCCACCCAGAAACACAAACTCCTTCACATGGGCCTGACTCAGCTCGGCTGAGCATCCCCCCGGGAGAGGGTTCCCAGCGCAGGCTCCCAGGGCGATGCCGGGGCTGGGGGGGGTCAGGCACCAGCTCCCCTCCGAGGGGGACACGGTGGCAGAAAAGGGGCTAAAGGAGGGTTTGTTCCTGATAACAGTAAAACTCAGGGGCTGACCTGGTACCACTTCTTATTTTCCCCTCTCATACAGACCAGAAGAGACTGAAACAGGGAAAAACAAACTGGGGGGAGGGGGAGGGTGTGAGCAAAGACCAGGGACAGTTTCCCCCCTTACCTCCCGCACCCAAATGCGCCCTCCACACAAATCCACCCAAAACCAGCCCAGGGCGTTTCTGCTCCAGAGCGCTATGGGGATTTAGACTGAGCTTATCTGGAACAAACTGAGCGAGGAGGCTGCACCAGGGCACAGCTCAGCACCAGGGGACCTGGCAGGACAGGGATTGCAGCCTGGCTCCAGGGCTATTCCAAAATCCATCAGGAATATTTTCAGCTCAGAGGCACGGTCCGTGTCGAAAGGGGATGCATCCTGCTACCCCCCCCTCGGCAGCAGCCCCGTGCGGCTTGGTGGCCAGCAGTGCTGGGGATGCGGCGAGCGGCCGGCTGCCCTCTGACTCATGCCGTTGTGGAGAAGGGTGGGCAGGACGGGAGGCTGAGCAGCAGGAAGGGATGAGGCAGCGGAGCCTCGGAGGAGAAACCAGATGGGCCCAGGCCTGAACCGGTTCATCCTCTCTCGCACAGCTCTGCCCCCAGATGAGTCAGAAGAACCGTAGTGCCAGCTCAGGGCTGGGGCACCCGTCGGGGACATGGCTCTCTGCTGCACGGCCTGCAAGGTGCACCCTTCACCAGCACCCTGCGGCATCCCCCATCCCGACTGCTGGCAGCACCCTATATCCCCAGGGATGTCCCTGGGGATGTTCCTGGGGGGGGGTCCATCCCCACCCTGGCAGCACCCATCCTGTCTCCCAGCACCGCACCCAGCCGTGGCGGTTGCACAACGCCGCTCCCCTCCCAGCCCAGAGCAAACAAACCTGCCGAAGCGGAGCCGTGCCTGGCGTGGCCGCAGGAGGATCTAAAGAAGACCACGCAATCCACGGGGCCAAAAACAAAGCAGCACATTCAGCAGCGGCTCCCCAGCCTAGTAACAGCCGAAAAAACCTGACGGCGCTCTCGACCGCGCTTTGGGCACCCTTCACCCCCGGCTCCTGCTCCCCATTCCCAGCCATGAAGCTGGACTCAGGCCCCTGCATCAGTCCCACTCCCGCAGCTCGGGGCCATATCCAGCCCAGCGGATGAGGGATTAGCGTCCGGCTACGTGCCGGCCGGTGTTTTCCCTCAGCGTGGATGCCGGTCTCCTGCTGCTCCCTGGGAACAAAGCTGCTGCGGGGCTGCGTGCGAGGAATGTGCATGTGAATAACAAACAGCGTTCGGGGCCTTTGAACATCTCTGGAGAAGCTGGTCAGGGCTGGCCTGAGCCCAGCGCGAGATTTCTGCCCCGAACCTCCCTGCCCAAACAGCTGCCAAGGGACGGGGTCAGGAGGAGATCCCCTCCTGCCCATCCAACCCTGCCTGATCCAGGAAAGACCCTCCTGCCCCATCCCTTCCCCCTCTGAGCAGCCTTGCCTTCAGGGGTGATCCTCCAAAGCCACGGGGCGCAGGTGCCCACGCAGGCACCCCAGCCGGGCTAAACCCACCCTGGCCCAAAGTGCCACCTGCCTGGTGGGCACAGGGACCAGGTTCAAGCCTTGGAAGAGGTGATTGCACTCGCAGGACAGTCAGGATACGTCCCACAGGCAGGGAGGCGCCTGTAGGGAGATGAAGCATCCCTGTGGAGCAGCTCGGCTCAAGCGGGGTACCATCCCCAAAACCCCACGCTGGACCAGGACCCACTGCCCTCATCCTGGCTGCTGTGTCACATCACCCCACGCATCCCTTGTTCCCCAGGGTCCCACCCATGTCTGGCCAGGCTGGAAAAGAGCTGCCAACCCTTTGGTGCTCACCTCACAGTGGGTGCTGCCCCGCAGCAGGGTGGGACCCAGTATCACCCCTCCCCAGATAAGGCCCTGCTCATCCACCAGCACCAGCCCGGCAGCATTGCATCCGTGCCGGCGTGGCGCAACCCCCACCATGGCTGAGTCAATGCCGGGGCGCAGGCAGTGCCGCTGTGGGGTGGTGCACCGGCAGCAGCGTCCTTTGGGCACCCACGCGGGGCCTCACAGCACCTGGGAGCTGCAGGACCAGGGGGGTCCCCAAGGCAAAGGGGCCAGAAGAAACAGGGTCTCTCCTGCTCT
This sequence comes from Burhinus oedicnemus, assembly GCA_008921705.1. Taxonomy (NCBI): domain Eukaryota; kingdom Metazoa; phylum Chordata; class Aves; order Charadriiformes; family Burhinidae; genus Burhinus; species Burhinus oedicnemus. Next base: position 15,828 of record VFFE01000425.1, on the reverse strand, counting down.
GGGTGCTGGGGACAGCAGGGGGTGGGTGGTCCTTGCTCTGGGATGTCCCACTAAACACTTATGTGCTCGGCAGGGGACAAGCAGCCGGCCTCCTCGTGCCCCCCTGTGCCCAGCCCCAGGGAGAGGAGCTGAACCTGGCACGCTTTCCCTCTGCTGAGCTGGCCAGTGCCAGCGGGAAACCCAATCCAGCACCACGGGAGGAGACCAAACAAAGACTTTTATGTACATCCAAAAAAAAAAAAAAAAAAAACAAAAAACCCAAACCCAACCCAACCCAACACAAAACCCAAGAGGTATTTGAACAAAACAGCCCTGAGCCTGTTCTGGGCTCTGCCGCAGGCCCTGCTGCTGGGAGGGCTCCTGTGCCCGGCACATCCGCGAGGCTGGGGCAGGACCGTGCCCCCCATGCCTCCTCCCCACAGAGGGCAATGCCCTGACTGAGGGTGGCCATGGGCTCACTGTCTCCCACGGCTGAGGATGTTCCAGAAGCACCACGGCCCCTGATGAACCATGGAGAACCCAGGCTGGTGGGCACCTGCCCCATGGGGCTGGCAGCCAGTGCCGGGTGGCATGGAACACCACCAGTGCCTTCCTCGCTGCGGGAGGGTGGGCAGCAGCAGGCAGAGCAAAGCAGCTCCTGGCAGAGGCAAGGCAGGGATGTTCCCAAGGCAGGCATGTTCCCAGTGTGGGGACGTTCCCAAGGCAAGGCTCTGTCCTGGTGTCAGGTGATGCCCTGCATGTCTTGGGATCAGAGGAAGGGGCTCAAGATATTTCCCATGGCTGAGCCACCACTGCTTTGGGTGCCTGGGAGCTGGCAGCCCTGTTCTCCTGCCCCACGCAGCGGCACTGAAGTCACCCCAGTTTTGGGGCACGTCCCTTCATGCAGGGAAACCCCCCGAGGAGCACCAGGCCTAGCACTCAGCAGAGCTGGCAGAGGGAAGGAGCCAGGACAAATGTCCTGTGCCCCGGAGGTCCTGCCCCAGGTCCTATGCCAGCTCCAGGGCAGAGAGTCCCACCCATCCCTGCTTGCATGGGGACGTCCCATTCTGGGGACTCCCATAGCTGGGGGGTCCGAGCTCCCCAAAGCGGGGCTGGGAGCCCAGCTGCAGGCAAGGACAGATCCCTGCTGGGGAAGGGCAGGAGAGCATGGAGAAAGGCACCGTACTCTACCAGCCAGAGTCGGGACCTGCGCTGAACGCTGCTGCCCTTTCCCTTTGAAAAGGGGGAAAAGGTGGAGTTTTACTCCTTCCTCCCCCTCCGGTCCAGGAGGCTGGGAGGAAGTCTGCGTGCAAGGAGCGGCTCTGCTCTGCCCCTTCCTCCCCTCCTGGCCCCCCTGGCACCGGGCTCTCCATAGAGCTGGTGCAGGCACATCCAGGCATGGGGCAAGGCTCAGGGGCTGGATAGGGAGCACAGCGGCTGCTTGGAGATCTCATGGCCGGGCACCGACCGGGCTCCGGAGGCCCAAGGGTGCGGTGACACCTTCTGCAAACTGGGTGGTGGGACCAGACCTGGGTCCTGCAGGGGTAAAGCAGGTGCTCAGCCTGCTGCTCACCTGCCTTCAAACCTCACCCCGGCAAGCTCCCATGGATAAGCATCCCTGGATCCCTCCAGCCCTTCTGTCTGCCGAAAAGCTCCAAGGCACACGGAGCCCAAGGTCCTGACAGCGTGGGAGGCAGGAGCCCCATCCTGCGAGCAGACAGCTTTTCCCCCCATCTCCCCACTCACTGGGAGCAAGGGCAGAGCAGCTGCCGGCTGGGTTGTGAAATAAAGCCTGGTCGCAGGATGCTGTCAGAGGGATGGAAACGGGACAGTGGGTGTGACGCCACTCCTTCCCCATGGACTGGGACCAGGCTCCTGCCTGTGAGGCTGGCTATAGGCTCTATCCATGGCACCCACCACCCGTTGCATCCCCATGGACCAGGGCTGTCTGCACACCTAACCCTGGGCTCTTTCGGTGGCTGTTTCGGTGACAGTCCCTATGCCCACGTGGCACCTTTGCTGTTCCCAGTGTGGGGCCAGACCTGCGGCACCGTGGCTGCGGCAGAGCCATGAGTGGGAGCCAGCGGCTTGTTGCAACCTGCTGCGGGGCTCAGGCAGAGGGATGGGATCCCGGCGGTCCCGGGAGGGTGGTATAGAGCTGACAGGGGGTGTGCCAAGAGGCGCCGAGCCTCCCTGGGCTCAGAGCCAACCACTGCAGCGATTTGGGGGCAGGAGGGAGGCAAAGGCTTGGGAAATCCCAACTCTTGGCTGTGCTTCCCACGCTGGGTCCCTGCAATGGGTTTAGGAGACTCTGATACAGCAGTGGGGAGAGGTCCTGGTCTGCAAGGTGCTTTTCTGTCCCTGGGCTGACCCGAGGGCCCAGGGCTCTGCTCCTGCTACGCACAGCCCTCCTGCTCCCAGGCAGAGCAGGGATGCCCTCCACGCGTGCCCCAGCTTGCTCAAGGCAAGACCTTTGGATAAGCGCTTGCTGGGGGAGGCAGGGAAAGCGCCCCCCCGGGAGGGAAGGCAGGTTCTGCCCTCGGGCTGAGCACAGGCAGGGCTGGGAAGGCTCCCACCTCCTTCGCATGTGGGAAGGCCACCGGCACAAGAGGCCCCCACAGCTGACAATGTCCCCTGCCCCAACACGCTGGCTCCAAGCGAGCCCCGTGCCCCGACATGACGGCTGCAGGTAAGCCCCAGCTTGCCAGAACCAGCCCTTCCCTGCTGGCAGGGAGCCCTGACATGCCAGGGGAGTTATTTATTTCATGATGAAAGAAGACACACACTTCGTTACGAGAAACCGCTCCACATCTCCAGCACATTGCAGTGCTGATCCCTCAGAGCCTCCCTGCATCGGTCCCCCCCGCCCCAGGGCAGGGTGAGGGTTTCAGCCTTCAAGACCAAGCCCGGAGCCCATCACCAGCAGCCACCACCTCCCGCGCTGGCTGGAGCTGATCTGCGGCCAAGGCTAGGAAATGAGTGTCACGCTTAAGGAAGCCATGGCAAACCTCTTCCCACTGCCCGCAACCTCCCCCCCCACATCGCAGACAGGCGCCTTTTGGCATTTGCCAGGCACCTCCGGATCCAACCCCACAGCCCTTCCCGTTGGCACCCAGCCTCCCAGCAGGAGAAGGATGCTCCTCGGCGGCATCGGGGATATGCAGCCACTGATGCCCGACAAGTCTCCTTGGAGCAGAAAGGCTCTGGATCCAGCACCAGGGGTGAGGCTCGGTGTCAGCTCTGCCACCGCTGCGTGGGCTGGTGTCTGTAGGAAGTCCCACCCCAAATTAACAGCTGGTTTACTCGGCAATTAACGGGCTGGCGACTCCCTGGAGATGCCAGAACAAGGTGTGAGCTCCCAGGGACCCTCCCTGCACTGCCGCCCACCTCCCCATTCCTCTGGCCATGGAGGCACCTGGCAGCTCCTGCTGCAGCCCCGGGCTCTCCAACCCGCCGGGTGCCTGGGACCACCAGCCCCACAGGGCAGAGCCACCCAGCTCCTTCCAGCCACACTCCACTTCACCCCCCTGGAGAAGGGGTCCATGGGGCTGGGACACACTAGGGAAGGAGTTATTCCAGCATGAGGGAAGAGCTTCATCCAGTCCCTTGCTAAGGGCACCTACTGCCCTGGACAGCATGGGACACCATACAAAAACCCAAGGCACCCAGTGACATCTCAGCTTTCCTGCGAGCCCTGGCAGGGCATCCCATGCCTGCCACCCTCGTGTCCCCAGGCAATGGTACCCATGCTGGGCAACCTTGAGCAAGGAGGGGGAGCCAGTCCCCGCTCCAGCCCACGGAGCAGGTCGGGAGCAACTCCCGACCCACATTTGGGAGGAAGAGGAGGAGGAGGGAAGCTGAAGGGTGTTGACAAACAAACTAGGTGACTCAGGCCAGGACGATGTCCAAAGCAGGGCAAAAGAAGGAAGCACTTTCTGGTTGTAGAGACCCTGGAGAAAGGGACGCAGGAGCTGCAGGCAGCACTGCCTGAAAACCACCCTGGTGTAAATCTGTCAGCCCAGCGCAGCAGGACATCCCCAGTGCCGGCAAGGATGCTGCCTGTACGCCTGCTCAGGCAGCAGGAGAGCGGTCCGGCCCCACCAGCACTACCAGTGGGAGGAAAGACCCTGGTCCTGACCCACCAATCCACAAGTTACCCGCGTGTGGCTCATGGCCTCTGGGAGATGTTGGCATCAGCCTCACCGCAGCCACCAGCACATGGACTGGGACAGGGCACGGGACCTTCGCAGCACGGCTTTGACGGCAGAGGTCCTGATATAAAAGGGACCGTTTTTTGCCAACTCCCTCCTGCCTTTAACCCACCTGCCAGGCTCAGCAGGGGAGAAGGATCTGGCCCAGGCTCTCACCATCTCCCCGCAGCCCCAGGGCTTGCTGCCCGCCCAACCAGCGCAGTTCTGCTGGTGTAAAGGGGCTGCAGCCACGGGGAGCATTGCCAAGCCCAGAGAGCTCCCGTCCCTCCTGCACTTAGGGGTCACATCAGCCTGGGCAGCTCCTCCAAACTCCCCGAAGTTGTGAGGACAACTGGGAACAGTTGCTTGGAGAGGGGATGGATCCCTCCCCAGGTGCCGGCAGGAGCGGCAGCAGTGGAGAACAGGCAGAGCTAGGCAGGAAAACCCGTAGTTTTCCCCGCTGCGTTGCTTTGCATGCCTGACAGCAAGTCGTGCCTTGCCTGTCGGGTTATGGCCCCTCCCAGCTCTGGGGGCTTTTCACCCAGCGAGGAGCCCGGACGGAAGGCAGAGAGGTGCTTAGTGAACCCAGTGGGATCCAGTCTCTCCCAGGAAGGTGTCCCAATACGGGTCCCCCCTAGTCACCCCAAACCTTCAGAGCTGCAACACAGCACAGGACAGGTACCAGCCCAATCTCCATAATCCTATTTCACAAGAATCCTATTTCCCCCATGAGAACTCATCTGTAGCCCCCGGCCCACCTGAATATGGGCTGAAACCCCCCGGTGTAACAGCTTGGTCCTTGCCAGGGTGCAGCCATCCAGCCTGGCCTTGCAAACACCTAATTTCTGGCCCAGCAGAGATGGATTCCTGCACAGGAAACCCAGCCGGGCTTTTCCTTGTTATTCTTCAGGATTAAGATCACAGGGCTTAGACAGGGAGTGGTCTCCGTATGGAGAACCAGTAAGTCAAAGGGAGATTCGGGATGTGCTTCGGACCCGAACGTGCTGTGGTGAGCAGCCGAGCACAGACCCGAGCCGGTACAGCCTCATGGATCAGCTGCATCGAGCTTTAACTATGCAACACGAAAACCCCACAGCGCATTACAAGCTCTCCTTCAAAGCTCACAAACCTGCTGGCATCCTGCTGAGCCGCATACCACGTAAGCATTCCTGCCACCCGGCCCAGGACGGCGGGGCCTGGCAAGGCTGATGGGCTCCACCATTCGCCGTGAGCCATCGAGTCTGTGTGCCGGCACCGTGGGAGCTGTACCACGCTGCTCCATCAGTGCTGGACCCGCAGCAGCTTTTTTCCCCCCCCCGAGCCCTTGGGGTAAACGGACTTCAGAGCTGCTCCCGTGGCTTTATGGCAGAGATGGAAGTAAGATATGACGGAGCCACCTCCAAAACCCCAGCACTCCCTGAGCCCTTGAGCTCTCCGCAAGGCGCACAAGGTCCAGCACGAAGCCACGCTCCGCCGTGACACCCGACTAGGTGCGGCTTTGCGGGGGGGTGGAGGGGGGGTTGGAGGGGGGGTTGCTTAACCCGGGGGAGAGGAGGGTTTTTCAGCCTGGGGAGCTGAAACCGAAGCCGGAGCACGAAAGGGCTCAGAGGTCAAGTCCTGCCTGCTCGGCAGCCCCGGGGAGTGAAGCGCCCGCATCATAAGTGACGCAAGGCGGCTCGGGGCGGGGGGGGGCACGGCACCCCGGCGGAGGGATGACCCCACTTACGGGGGTCAAGCATGTCACCGCAGGCACCAATTAGCAGCCCTGCCCCCCCGCTCCCGGCCATCGCTTCACACAAACCCGTGTCTGTACAGAGCCATAATCCCACGTTCAGCGATTCCCAGGCGGCACTGACCAGCCGCCCCACCCCGGGCTCTCAATAACCACATTGTCACCCTTCCCCATCCCGCAGCGGTGGCCGGGGGACTGCTGTGTCCTGCCCGTGTCGGGACAGGCCTGGGAGCATCCCAGGGGTGCAAGCCAGTCCTTCCCCCCACCCCAGAGCCCTTGGGGCGAGGGAGAGGAGTGGGGGAAGCTTCCCTAGGGATCTCCCAGCACTGCTAAGGGGGAAAAAGTTCATCTGCCGGCCCAGCCCCAGCAAACCCCACGTTGACAGCGGTTTCCCAGCACAGGACCCGGCTTGCCAGCATCTCTCCCGAGCCCAGCTCCCCCCCTTCCCTCCCCACAGCCCGGGGAAGTTCAGCCCATGAACACGCTTCCCAGTCCCCGGAGCCAACACAAACACCCCCGGCACAACCCAGCCTTTCATTTGGGAGGCAGACAGGCACCTCGGGTGCCCCCCCGCCCCGCTCCGGGCTGTGCCCAGCCAAGGGGACAGGCAAAAACACCGGGAAACTGCAACGTGGTAGAAAATAAAAATAAAATAATAATAATAATAACAAAAAAGTTTAAAGTCCGGGAGAGAGG
>VFFE01000424.1:0-15720 GCA_008921705.1 Burhinus oedicnemus | reverse complement strand
CCCCCCTTCCCCGCACGTTCCCCTCCATCCCCGCCACCTCTCATGGTTGCTTTTCAGTTGCTGAGACGCGTCTCTCTTTCTTTCTCTCTCTCCCCCCTTCCCGGGCAGCTCGCCCCGAGTGCCAGTCCCTGGCCATCGTGGCTCCCCTGCAGGACGTGGTGGTCGGGGCGGGGGAGCTGGCACTTTTTGAGTGCCTGGTGGCTGGCCCGCCAGACATGGACGTGGACTGGCTGTCCCGGGGCCGGCTGCTCCAGCCCGCCCTGCTCAAATGCAAGATGCATTTTGACGGGCGCAAGTGCAAGCTGCTGCTCACCTCCGTGCATGAGGACGACAGCGGGATCTACACCTGCAAGCTCAGCACAGCTAAAGGTAAGCGGCGGTCACGCAGCTCCCCGGGGGGATGTCTTGCTTGGGGCTTGGCCCTAAGAGGGTGCTGGGGGCGGATAGCCCCCTCCTCCCCTGCCCCCGAGTTTTTTCCCCTGCTGGGAAACCTGGTGTGCATCAGTCCTTGGGCTCTGGCACCCCAAGCCCTGCAGCCCTGTCCCACCCCACTCAGCTCCTCCACCGGCATGCACGCAGCTCTCAGAAACGTGAGGAGATGCATTTTGCACCGTGGCTGCACTGGCTGAACGCAGCCCTGCAGCCCAGCTGTCCCTGTCCTCCTGGATCCAGAGCTTCTGGGCACCCGGCTCCAGTACCAATCTGTCTCTGCTGGCCTGGGAGGTGGCAGGGGCAGTAGGCAGGGGGCCAGGGCCGCCCACCCTCTCCCACCAAGCCGTCACTGGTGGCAGTTGAGGAAAAGCAGCAAGACCCAGCCTCTGTCCCATGGCTCCAACACCCCCCTGTGCTTGTGCATGCTGCACACTGCCTCTGTCCCCCGCAGCAGGGCAGGGACAAGGGTCCCCTTCCCATTCTCCAGCCACTCAGCAGTAACTCAGGCTGTGGTGGGTGCAGGGGGCAGCAACATTCCCATCACCCTGTGGCTGGTGCTGGTGCATCCCTCCATGGAGGAGGCTGTATGCCTGCGGGGATTTGAGGGCAGCAGCAGTTTTGGATGCAGGGAGGTGAGGCTGTGCCTGAACATGGCGTCAAGCCCTGCCCAGGGTGGGCAATGACACCATGATTGCAAAGTGGTCCCTGCTGCAAACCCCCTCATCTGGAGCATCCAGCCTGTGCCCGTCCCCATGGTGCCCCTGGGTGCTGCATGTGCTGGCGCTGCCTGCTTCAGCATCACCATCCTGTCCCCAAGGGGCTAGGCTAGTTGTGACCCCCTGCCCTATGGGGACGACGGGTCATCCTCCCGCCCCACCTCACTGCTGGCATCTGTACTGCTGTGAGGGGAAAAAAGGGCACCCTGCTGCCAGCAGAGCCCCAGCCCTGGCCATGGGGACCTTGCGCACACTTGTACCCCCCCTGCCCCATGCAGGGACAGAGCCTGGCACCCAGAACACCCAGGCTCAGCCGGGCATGAGGTGCGCTCAGCAACAACCATGTTGGCTGCTGGGGCTGCAGCTGGGAGAGGTCACAGGCTGCTTCTGGCCCTGCACACGTGTGTGCCATGGGGGGCTCACCCCTACCTGCTCTCCTTGCAGACGAGCTGACCTGCAGTGCCCGGCTGACGGTGCAGCCTTCTGTACAGCCGCTCTTCACCCGCAAGCTGGAGGACGTGGACGTGGTGGAAGGGCGGACAGCACGTTTCGACTGCATGATCAGTGGGACTCCTCCCCCGGCGGTGACCTGGACCCATTTTGGTAACTCCTAAGCCCAGAGAGCTTGCCCAGGGCCCTGCAGGGAGACCTCTCCTCATCCCCTTGGGGGCTGCACCCAAGAGCTCCTGCCTGCTGGGGCTGGGAGGAATGCTGATGCTGATGGTGATGCTGGTGTGTCTCCATGCAGGCCAGCTGGTGCAGGAGGGGGAGAATGTGCGGATTCAGCGGGACAGGGGGCTGCACTCACTGGTCATCGTGCACGTGGGCAGCGAGGACGAGGGGCAGTATGCGGTGACTGCCAGGAATGCCCATGGCCACGTGGAGTGCTCTGCCGAGCTCTACGTGGAGGAGCCGCGACCGTCTGCTGCCTCCCAGATGTAAGAGTCAGGAGTCTCCAGAATCTGCATCCCACCTGCTTGCACCCCCCTGGGATTTGGGGGACAATGGGCTTGTGCAAAGCCTGGGGCCGGGGCTGGGCTGGGGGCACTGTGCTCCCGCTTCAAGTGTGTGTGGGCTCTTGCAGCTCGAAGCTGGAGAAGATGCCGTCCATCCCAGAGGAGCCGGAGCAGGCGGAGACCGAGGCAGAGTGCTTCACCATGCCCGATTTCCTGAAGCCGCTGCACAATCTGGATGTGGTAGAGTCGAAGGAGGCTGTGCTGGAGTGCCAAGTGGCCGGGCTGCCCTACCCATCCATCACCTGGTTCCACAATGGCTCCCGCATCGACAGCACCGAGGACCGCAAGATGATGCAGTGTAGGGCTCCCTGTCACCCTCTCCACCCCCTTGGGGTCACTTTGCCCAGGGTGGAGAAAGGGGGGACACCCCGGGAGCATGCATCACCCCCCATATCTTCATGCCCTGTGAGGGAGGGAGGGGAGCTCTGTGCCGCTTGGCTGGCGGGGTCTTACCCGTGTTCCCCTGTTCCTCCCCAGATAAGGATGTCCATCGTCTGGTGTTCACAGCTGTCAGCCATGCGCATGCTGGCGTCTATAAAAGCGTCATCGCCAACAAAGTGGGGAAGGCCACGTGCTATGCACACCTCTATGTCACTGGTAAGCAGCAGCAGGCACCACCAGGGATGTGCAGCCACTCGCTGCCACCCTACCAGGCTGTGCCTCAGGGCTGGGGGTTGGTGGCCCTGTAGCAATGTCTTAGGGTGATAGGATCACAGGGCAGTTTAGGTCGGAAGGGACTTCAGGAGGTCTCTAATCCAACCTAAAATTGGGGTCAACTGTGCAGTCCTCACCTTGTGGGGTCAGGACCCATCCTTGGACCTCCAGGTCGCACATGGAACTTGTGAGGAGCACCAGCCCCACAGGGGCTGCCAGGCTGAGCCCCCACTGGAGAACCAGTGAGAGTTGCTGGTCCCATCCATCCCCTCCAGCCCACATCTCCCAGGGTGTGAGGCAGATGCCCTGAGGAGCTGTGGCAGTGGCCACCCTCACACCCCTGCCCTCCTCCCCATCCAGATGTGGTGCCGACCCCTCCAGATGGGCCCCCCGCTGTGGCCTCAGTGACCGGCAGAGCCATCACACTGACTTGGAACAAGCCCAAGTGGCTGGACACCGCCATAGGTGAGGGGGCCGGGGCTGGGCAGGTGGTGGGCAATGCCCTGATGGGGCACATGGTGCAGCCCGATGCCAGGGGCTCTGTACTGACCCTCTCCCCCTGCAGACCCCAACTCGGTGACCTATGTGGTACAAATGCAAGTGCTGGGCACAATGCAGTGGCTGGTGCTGGTGGCCGGTGTGCGGGACACCACCTACACAGTGCACGGGCTGACCAAGGGTGCCCAGTACCTCTTCCGTGTCATCACTGCCACCCCCAAGACCAACAGCAAGCCCTCCCCGCCTGTGGGGCCCGTGCAGCTCCTGGACCGGGGTGAGAGGGGCAGTGGGGAGGGGACAGGTGGTGGGGGTAGAGGGGTCTCTGTCGCCAGTGGGGTGGTAAGCTGGCCAGGGCTGGGTGACCTGGGGTCCAGAGGTGGTGGTGATGATGTGTGTGTTAGGTCCCTACCTGGAGGAAGCCCCGGTCATCCTGGACAAACCAGATGTGGTGTACGTGGTGGAGGGCCAGCCAGCCTCTGTCACCATCACCATCAACCACGTGGAGGCCACTGTCATCTGGAAGAGGTAGGACATGGTGCTGTACCTGTTGCCTGCCCCATGCCCAGAGTCACCCCATGGGTAGAGGCTCCTGCACCAGCTCCCCATGCAGTCTGTGATGGGTTGGGGGTCCTTCCCTGGGGCTGGGCGTGCACCCAAGGGTGATGTCCAGGGCTTTGCAGAGCTGCATGGAGGGGGGGCGGGGCTTTTTTGGGGAGAGGGTGCTGTCTGTGTGGTGCTAAGGTTTGAGAGCCAGTCAGGAGGCAGAGCTAGCAATGGGGTGTGAGCTGTTTGTGGGGGCTGCGGGGTGGGAACTGGGGCCGGGGCTATCTGTGGGTCAGGAGGTGACCATGGGGCTGTGGGGTGAGGGCTATCAATGGGGCAGTGGGGCTGGGGCTGCCTGTGGGACTGTGATGTGGCAGCTGGTGTGCCCACAGGGGCGGGCAGGTGCTGGGGGAGCAGGAGGGCACGTGCGAGGTGACGATGCCAGATGACGACCAGCACTGCCTGCGGCTGCTGCACGTGGGCCGTGGGGCCGTGGGGCCACTGACCTGCGAGGTGAGCAACCGCCACGGCACTGCCCGCTGCACCCTCCGCCTCCGCCTCGCAGGTAGGTGCCCCCACGCCGGGAGAATGTACCCCTCTGCTGAGGGGGTGGCATTGCCATATAGTGTTCCAAGCCCGTGTGCCATGGGGGCACTGCCCCATAGCATGGCACTGCTCCTCAGTGCTCCATACTTGTATGCCATGGGGATGCTGCTCTATAGGGTGGCAACGCCTCATGGGGCTGAAAACACACGAACCATGCGTTGATACCACTGCCTGGTGTCCTATACCTGTATTGGACTTGGGTAGAAGTGTCCCATGTGCCTCATGTCTGTGTGCATGGGATGGCAGTGTCCCATGGTGTCTCTCAGCCATGTGCCATGGGTGGCACTGCTGCAGGGTGCCCCATACCTGTGTATAATGGGGTGGCGCACCCCCACCCCCCCCACCCCCAGCGCCCTATTGCCAAGAGCCATAGTGGACATCTCCGCAATGCCTCATAGAGGTGTCATGGGTGGCACTGCCCTACAGTACCTCACATCCATATGTAACTGGAAGATGCAACCCCACAGTGCCCTATGCCCATGTGCCATGAGTGGCACTGCCCCATGGTGCCCCAAGCCAATGGGTGACTGCCCCACAGTGCTGCAGGCAGATGTCATTGGTGGCCTGTCCCATAGTGTCCTGTTCCCATATGCATTGGGGTGGCGGTGCCCCATGGCACTCTATGCACCTATACCATGGGCTGGCACTTCCTTTCAGTGCTCTACAACCGTACACCCCGTGCCAGTGGTAGGGGGGTGGCACTGCCCCATGGTGTCCCACACATCATCTCTTGGCAGAGGCACCGCGCTTTGAGTCCATCATGGAGGACATCGATGTGCAGGAAGGGGAGACACCACGCTTTGCTGTGGTGGTGGAGGGGAAACCACTGCCGGACATCATGTGGTACAAGGTGGGCTGGGACCCCCCCACCCCCTTCCTGACCCACAGCCCCCCCAGACCCACACCCTCCACTGCCTCACCTGGGTCACTGCATTGGGGCTCTGGGGTTGTGTTCACCCCTGGTGATGCAGGGTGTGCCCCATGCCCCATCCATGGGGAGAGGGTGGCAGAAGCTGGTTGGGGACAGGACCCCTCTGATGCCCCTGCCACCCCCAGGATGGGGAGCTGCTGGAGGAGAGCAGCCACCTGAGCTTCGTGTATGAGGAAAATGAGTGCTCACTGGTGGTGCTGGGCGCTGCCGACTCTGACAGCGGTGTCTACACGTGCACGGCCAAGAACCTGGCCGGGGAAGTCTCCTGCAAGGCGGAGCTGGTAGTGCGGGCAGGTACGACTGGCTGGCCCCCCGGCCCCGGGGGGCAGAGCATGGGTGCCCAGCTTGCCCCCCGCCAGCGCCTTTCCTTCCCCCAGCCCAGCCCGCTGCTGATGCCGCCATGGAGGAGGAGGCGCTGCACAAGGCACGACGTCTGACCGACTACTACGACGTGCATGAGGAGATAGGGAGGTACAGGGCCGCCGGCACAGTGGGCAGCGGGGCACCTTGGGCGGGCACCACTGGGACAGGGGTGCTGGAGCCAGGCTGCACCCTGGGACTTTGTCTCTTGGGACTGAGCTCCATGGTATGTCAGATCCTGATGTGCTGGGGCTGCTCTCAGCCATCATTGGATGCCCTGGTGCTGGCTGAGGGCGGGGGGGGGGGCAGGGCAGCTGGAGCAAAGTCAGGTCTCTCCATGGATGGTCCTGGAGGGCTGCCACGGTAGTGGGCAGCTCTGCAGGCACCTGCCCCAGCTGTTTGGAGAAGGGGAGGTCTCCTGCTCCCCCACCTTCTTATCCCTCCTTGCCCCCATCACTGCATTGCAGGGGGGCTTTCTCCTACCTGCGGAGGGTGACGGAGAAGAGCAGCCGACTGGACTTTGCTGCCAAGTTCGTCCCCGGGAGGACCAAGGCCAAGCAGTCGGCACGCCGGGAGCTGCACATCCTCTCGCAGCTGGACCACGAGCGCATTGTCTTCTTCCATGATGCCTTCGAGAAGAAGAACGCTGTCATCATGGTCATGGAGCTGTATCCTCCCGGCACTGCTCCGGGAGCATGTGGTGCAGGGGATGAAGGGAGGCTTTTCAGTGGGACAGGTGGGCAGAGTGGGTGCAGAGGAGCTGGGTGCCCAGAAGGGCACTGGGCACAGCAGTGCATGGCATTTCTGTGCTCCTTGACTGGGTCCCAGCTGTGCTGAGGAAGAGCTGCTGGACAGGATGGCGAGGAAGCCCTCAGTGTGCGAGTCCGAGGTGGGTGAACCCTGGGAGGGCAAAGTGATGGGGGAGGCAGGGAGCCCGGGGACATTGGTGTCTGTCCCAGCCCAGGGACGTGCAATGCTCATTGCATCAGGCTACAAAGGGGGCTGCAGCCTGTGCCCTCCTCCACACAGGGCCAGCATGGGGCTGACCCACACTCAGGACGCCCACCCTCCCTCTGCTGTCTCGCAGGTCCGGTCCTACATGCGGCAGGTCCTGGAGGGGATCTGCTACCTGCACCAGCACAGTGTCCTGCACCTGGATATCAAAGTGAGTGGGGGGCTCTCCCATCCCCTCCTGCCCTGCGCCCGCACAAACAGGCTCCTGTTGTGCTGCTGGGGGCTCAGTCCTGCTGATGGGGGACATCCCTTCCCTGGGGGGAGCCCCTGCCTCCTGCCAAGCTCCCCTCCGCCCCACGTTGTCCTGTAGCCAGAAAACCTCCTGATGGCGGATTCGAGCAGCGAGCAGGTCCGGATCTGCGACTTTGGCAACGCACAGGAACTGACGCCCGAGGAGCCGCAGTACTGCAAGTACGGCACTCCGGAGTTTGTGGGCCCCGAGATCGTCAACCAGAGCCCTGTCTCCAGTGTCACCGACATCTGGTAAGGGCAGCCCCAGGGTGGGCGGTGGGCTCCCCGCTATGCCGGGAGGGACTGGGTGCCCTGGAGGGCTTGTGCTGTGCAGTAACCATGCTGTCCTCTCCGCAGGCCCGTGGGGGTCATCGCCTACCTCTGGTAAGTGCCCCAGTGGACCCCCATGGCAGGGACCCCCTTCCTGCCCCCTCACCAGTTGCAGTGCTGGGGCTGCGGCCATGCACATTGCTCCTTGCAGGCTCAGCCTCCTCCCTGGCTGCTCCTGCCTCTGCCTTCCCCATGGCACTGGGGCTGGAGTCCAGGGTCCCGTCCTCAGTCTGCCATACTTGCCATGCTGTTCCCCATGTCCCCCCGGCCTGATGACAGTGTCCCCTTCTCGGCAGCCTGACGGGGATCTCCCCCTTCGTGGGGGAGAATGACAAGACGACGCTGATGAACATCCGCAACTACAACGTGGCCTTCGAGGAGCGGATGTTCCAGGGACTCACCCGGGAAGCCAAGGGCTTCGTCATTAAAGTGCTGGTCAATGACAGGCTGTGAGTGCTGCGGGGTCCCCGGCCCCCATCCCTCCGGCGAGAGCCTTGCGCTCAAGGGAGGGTGGGTACCCTCGAGCATCAGGGTGCCCAAGGGCAAGCTGGCTGCACAGCCCTGCCAGGGTGCAGCACGGGCAGCCAGACCCTCCTGCCCTTCCCTGGGCTGGGCAAAGTCCCCCAGTCCAGGTGATTCTCACCCGGTGGTGTTGGTTCACAGGAGACCCAATGCGGAGCAGACCCTGGAGCATCCCTGGTTCAAGGTGAGCCTGGACAGGGACCCAGCGCCTGGAGGCAGTGGGGTTCCCCTGAGCCTGCTGTAGGCTCTGTGGGGACACCACTGACCCCTTGCCCTGCAGACACTGGCCAAGGGGAAAGTCATCAGCACGGACCACCTAAAGCTCTTCCTCTCCCGTCGGAAATGGCAGGTGAAGGCAGGAGCTGGGGCAGGAGGGGGGCAGGCAGAGCTGTGTGCTGGGCAGGACAGGGTGACATGCCCTGGGCAGCATGGAGTGATGTGCACTGGGCAGGATGATGCCATACCGCCTGCCTGAGCCTGATCCAGTCCTCTCCGCTGGCTGCAGCGCTCACAGATCAGCTACAAGTGCAACATGGTGCTGCGGCCGATCCCAGAGCTGCTGGAGGACACATCCAACCACCTCTCCATTGCCGTGCCCCGGCACCTCAAGGAGTCGCCAGCGCTGTCATCCTCCTCGGACTCAGACGACCTGGACGAGCTGCCCTTCATCCCCATGCCACACCAGGTGGAGTTCTCTGGCTCCCGCATGTCACTCAATGAGATCCCCACAGACGACGAGGCCGTTGGGCCATCTGAGGGGCCATGGCTGGAGGGGGTCGTGCCAGGGGATGTCTCCGCCATGGAGTGGCAGAACCAGGGCGTGGGAAAGGCTGGGGTGGCCCTGGGGAAGCGGCCAAGGGGTGCCGGGCTGCGGCGGCCGTGTGTGGAGGCAGAGGCACCCGGCTCCTCCGATGAAGAAGCCCCCGAAGCCCAGAAGCGGCCGGAGTACTCCCGCAAAGCCATGAGGAAGGGCTCCAGCCTGGAGTCCCCGGGGAGCGCCCGGCGGGGAGAGCTGAAGAGGGGCAGCTCAGCCGACAGTGCCCTGCTGCTCCACCAGCCCCCGGGGACCGAGGAGGGGTCTGAGGCGGGCCGGGACCCCCGCCGGGCCCTGGCCAAGGCGGCCTCCATGGAGCTGCCGCGGCGGAAGGGGGCCTGGGGGGAGGATGATCATGCTCAGCGCCTGGAGCTGATGCGCCAGCGGCTGCTGCGGGGCAGCCCTGGGGACGGCAAGGTCAGCGGCCTGCGGGGTCCCCTCCTGGAGACCCTGGGGGTTGGCCCTGACAAGAAGGTCCCGCGGCCGACCCGGTTGGAGCCGCCGGCACCAGCCGTGCCGCGGCTGGTGCGGGCGGCCTCCAGCGAGGCCACTTCGCCGCGCCTCCTCCCTGCCGAGCACCGGTTGCAGAAGAGCAGCTCCTTCAGCCACGGGGATGCCGAACCCATGGTCCGGCACCGCCGCTCTGGTGCGCCCTTGGAGATCCCAGTGGCCCACCTGGAGGCCCAGCGGCTCAAGGAGTCCCCCTCGCTCTCGGCCCTCTCTGATGCTCGGCCCCCAGCACCGCCGGATGCCCCCGGCCCACCAACACCCCCCGTGGTGGAGACTGCTGTCCCCCGAGCACCCGCTGCCACGGCTGCCCTGGGGAGGAGGCACATCCCCGAGGAGCGTGGCCAGCCCGGGGCCAGCATGGCTACTGCCACCACAGGGAAGAAGCCCACAGCTGGGGGGCAGGAGGAAAAGACTCCCACCAAGGCCGCTGGAACCAGTGGGGAGGGGGGTGCCAGGACAGGCATGCCCACCCCACTGCAGCCCCTGACCCCTGGCACCCAAGGTCCCAAAATGTCTTCCTACGCCAAGGTCATGCAAGCCATGGGAGCCATGCAAGGCGGGGAGCCAGCCACCGAGGAACCCCCCCGGCCCCCACCGGCCACCCTCTCTGAGCCCCCCGCACCAGCACCAGCATCAAGGAGGGAGGCAAAGCCCACCGGCTCCTCCAGTTCCCTGCTCATCCAGGACATCGACTCAGAGGAGGTCTTTGAGGCCAAGTTCAAGCGGGGCCGGGAGTCGTCGCTCACCCGGGGGCTGAAGCTTCTCACCCGCTCCCGCTCAGAGGACCGGCACCTGGCTGGCCCCCCAGCCCCCGACGAGGGCATCTACCGTCCCACACCGGCTGGTGTGCCCCTGGAGCTGCGCAGGGACCGTCCCACCGGGCTGGTGGCCAAGTCCAAGTCAGTGCAGGACCTACACGAGGTGGAGAAAGACAGGGGCTTCCTCAGGAGGATGTCTGTGCTCCTCAAGCGGACCCCGCCTGCCGAGAGGAAGAAGAGTAGGGGGGAGGACGGAGGCAGTGAGACCCCCTCTGGCAGGCGCCGCTTGTCCTGGAGCCTGGCCATGGGCAGCTCCAAGGAGCGGAGGGACTCAGAGAGCCTCAAGTCAGAGCCAGGGGGTGGTGGGGAGAGCGAGTCGCCGGTGGTGGCCGTGCGGAGGAAGATCAGCGCCACAGTGGAGCGGGTCTCTGCACGGCTGCGCAGCCTGTCGGATGAACGGCCGGAGGGCGAGGGGCCCGGGGACCTCCGCCGCGCTAGTTCTGAGGGGGAGGGCCTGCAGCCGGGGCCCCCACCGGCACCTGCGCCCTCCTCCGAGTCCCTGCGCTCGGAGGGCAGCACCCGCTCCTCCGCCTCTGCCAAAGGTGAGCGGCAAGGGGGGGTCCCACCAGCACCTCATGGCCCAGCCGCCATGGGCACAGTGGGCACAGGCCCCCTGGCTTGGCCCTGCTCTCAGCTGCCCTGGGTGCCTGCAGGTGGGAGTGAGAGCCAGAAGCGGTCCCGCTGGGAGCGCTGGGGGCTCTCACGGGGCAAGAAGGAGAAGGTGGCCTCGCAGCCCAGCATCCCCGCCAGCCTGCTGCGGGAGGAGGGACCCACCGCCGGCCGGCCGCATGCACCCAGCGAGTCAGGTAGGAGCAGCCCCTGGATGGGATGGAGGGTGCCCATTGCTGCCCTAGCCTGACCCCCCATCTGCTTTCTAGATTTCCCCCCTGTTTTCCACATCAAGCTGAAGGACCAGGTGCTGCTGGAGGGCGATGCGCTGACACTCTGCTGCCTGCCTGCCGGCAGCCCGACCCCCAGGATCCTCTGGATGAAAGGTAGGGGGGCTGCCTATGCTGCCTCGGTGGGTGAGTGCTCAGGAAGGGCACTGTAGCATCCCTCTCCTCTGCTCCCCCCCTCTGCAGACAAGAGGTCCCTGCAGCCGGACAATGCGCTGAACGTCATCTCCTGCAAGGACGGCCGGCAGATGCTCACCATCGCCAAGGTCTCCAGGAAGGATGCAGGGCTGTATGAGTGTGCAGCTGCCAACGCCCTGGGCACTGCCATCAGCTCCTGCACGCTGGCTGTGGCACGTAAGGATGCTGGAGGGGGGGGACCTTGGGGGACAGAAGTGCTGCCCCACGGGAGAGAGCACATGCCAGGCATGCACCCTGGGGCTGGGGACCGGTTGGAGCAGGTCACTTGAGCTCCGCTTTCCACATGTGCAAGAGACTGGGCTTTTGAGAGGGGACAGGCTGGGTTTGCATGGGCACTTCCAGCTTCTCTGAGCACACACGTTGTGCTGCCCTCACCCCGCAGCAACTCTGCCCTGCCCCTGGCCAGGCACCCAGCCCACCCTGTCTGTCCCTTCGCAGGGCTCCCCGGGCGGCCAGGCACGCCGGAAATCCCCCAGAAGTACAAGAACACGGTGCTGGTGCTGTGGAAGCCCGCGGAGAGCAAAGCCCCCTGCACCTACACACTGGAGTGCAGGCTGGACGGTACGTGGGGCTGCCTCCTGTCCCCTGGGAGCCACAGCAGGAAAGATGGGGTCACCCGGTGACACAAAGCCAGGACAAAAGTGCCCAATGTCCTTGCTGTCCCCTGGGGCTTGGCAGGGTCCTGTGTCAGGGGTGGGGGACAAGAGGCTGCCCCAGGTCTGCCCCCGCCTCACCTCGCCCCCATGCCGGCAGGGGAGCACGAGTGGAAGATTGTCAGCACCGGCATCGCCGACTGCTACTTCAATGTGACGGAGCTGCCCCCCGGGAGCACTGCCAAGTTTCGGGTGGCCTGTGTCAACAAGGCCGGGCAGGGGCCCTACAGCACCCCCTCGGGAAAGGTGCACCTCGAGGCAGCAGGTGAGCAAGCCCTGTCCCATGGTACATGGGGCAGCTGTGGGGCTGGGTGTGGGGCTGTGTCCTCTGGGATGCTCTGGGGGTCCTTGAGACCTGGGGGATCTCCCCCTCAGGTCTTTGGGGAACGGAGCACCTCTTGCATCCCGCTCCTGGCTTACCCCTGCCTGACTCACCCCTCCCTTTGCTCCCCACAGATGCTGGAGCTGCCCCAGCCAAGGACATCGCCATCCCCGAGAAGGTGGCTTCCAGCCGGTCGACCCAGACACCCGTGGGGCAGCTGGAGCTGCCGGCCGTGGGGGCACCCCCCACCACGCCGCCCCGCAAGCACAAGGCAGCGGTGCAGAAAGCAGATGGGGCATCACAGGCGGGCATCCCCCCCGGGGTCCTCCAGCCCCCCACACCCCACGAAGAGGGGCCGCAGCCAGACCCCGAGCTCCCACCCAACATCACCGTCTGTGTGCCCCCGGAGCTGATATTCACCCCTCCTCGGACTGTCGCCTCACCCCACACAGACACCCCCACTCGGGGCTCTCCCGCACCCCCCACGGACACGTCCCCCTCACCCCGGGCTCCGTCTCCTTCCAAGTTGTCCCCCATCTCCCCGGAGTCGACCACCCCTGGTTCAGCCCCCACACAGTCCCCCACCCCCAACGCTGTACCCACGCGGAAGATGCCCACCTACATGGTCACCTCCTTTGTCTCCATGCCCCCCACATCACCCCCTCCACAGGAGCCACCCCCCACCACCCCATCCTCCAAGGAGCCCCCGGCTGAGAGCGAGGTCCCAGGGGCTAAGGACGGCACGGCGCTGCGGCAGGGTGTCCCCCAAAAGCCCTACACTTTCCTGGACGAGAAGGCGAGGTGAGTAGCAGTGGGATGGGATGTTCTGCCAGGGGTGTCCCCCCCTCCCAGCACCCCACATGGGGGATGCTGAGTGCCACCCCGTGACGCAGGGGCCGCTTTGGGGTGATCCGGCTGTGCAAGGAGAACGCCACGGGGAAGCACTTCATGGCCAAGATCGTGCCTTATGAGGCGGAGAGGAAGCAGAGCGTGCTGCAGGAGTACGAGATCCTTAAGGCGCTGCACCACGAGCGCATCATGGCGCTGCACGAGGCATACATCACTCCCCGCTACCTGGTGCTCATCTGCGAAAACTGTGCTGGCAAGGAGATCCTCTACAGCATTGTGGACAGGTATGGGCAGGCGTGGGGTCGCTGCCAATGGCCGCTGGCATGGAACCACCTGCTGATGCCACTTGCCCCCAGGTTTCGCTACTCGGAGGACGACGTGGTGAGCTACGTGCTGCAGCTCCTGCAGGGCCTTGAGTACCTGCATGGCCGCCGCATTGTGCATCTTGACATCAAGCCGGACAACATCGTCATCTCGGGCATGAACGCCCTCAAGATCATTGATTTTGGCAGCGCCCAGACCTACAACCCCCTTGTGCTGCGGCAGCTGGGGCGGCGTGTTGGCACCCTGGAGTTCATGTGTGAGTGGGGCATCAGGGGTGCGGTGGCATGGGGATGGGGACAGGGATGTGGCATCTGTGTGCCTGAAGTGTGCATATGTGCCTGCACACTGGGGGGCTTGGGACTGGGGAGGAGGTGAGCTGTCCTTGGAGAAGTTGGGGGATCTCTGAGCTGCTCGGGGGGTTCTGAGGGTTTCTGTAGGGTTGCTGGGCTCAATGGGAGAGTTTGGGTGCAGTTGGGGTATTCCTGGGGGTGCTGGGCTCTGTCAGGGTATTGGGGTGTAATGGTGGGATGCTGTGGGTGCCAGGGATACTGTGGCTGATAGGGATGCTGTGGGTGCTGTGGAGCTGGGGATGCTGTGGGTGCTGGCAGTGCTGCGGGTGCTGGGGCTGGGCCCCCCAAGCGCCTATGACAGCCCTGCTTCCCTGCCCACAGCGCCGGAGGTGGTGAAGGGTGACCCAGTGGGCTCTGCAGCAGACGTCTGGGGCGTTGGCGTCCTCACCTACATCATGTAAGAGGAAAGGGCCAGGGGGACGAACACCTTCAGGTGTAGTCAGCCCCACTCAGGCTTCGGTGCCATGGGGGACACCAGGCTGGTGGTGGACTGGGGGATGCTGTAGCCATGCAGACCATTCCCAGCTGGACACAGGGATTGAGACCCTGGGCAGCTGTGGCTATTCCAAACCAGGGATGGGTGGGTAGGGGGTCCCAGGTGCCCTCCCACTGGTGCCCCCCAGCCTGTGCCACCCCCTCCACCCTCACAGGCTCAGCGGACGATCGCCGTTCTTTGAACTGGACCCCATCGAGACAGAGAACCGCATCCTGGCAGGGCGCTTTGATGCCTTCAAGCTGTACCCCAATGTCTCACAGAGCGCCGCCCTCTTCATCCGCAAGGTCCTCGCCGTCCACCCCTGGTGAGTGCCCAGCCCAGCCAGGAAGGACACGTGGCCCCAGACCGCACCCATGATTGGGCCAGGCGGGCAGCTCCCTGCCCCAGGGGGGCCCTCAAGACATCATCAGTGGGACCCTGGCTCCATCCCTGCTCATGGAGAGGGCTGGGATCTCCTGAGCCCAGGACCTTGGGATCCATCCCTGCTCCCAGAGAGGGCTGGGACCCCCTGGGTCTTGCAAGGGAGGGACGATGGCCGGGTTTGGGGGGTGCAGCGATGGTGAGCACCCCATGGCCCCTGACTCTGCACCGCCCCTGCCCCAGGAGCCGCCCCACGGTGAAGGACTGCTTTGCCAATGCCTGGCTCCAGGATGCCTACCTGATGAAGCTGCGCCGCCAGACCCTGACCTTCACCACCAACCGCCTCAAGGAGTTCCTGGTGGAGCACCAGCGGCGCCGCGGCGAGGCCGTCACCAAGCACAAGGTCTTACTCCGCTCCTACCAGGGCGGCCAGCCGCCGGGGCCGCAGTAGCCAGCATCTCAGCCACGGCCACAAGGGGCCGAGGAGCCAGAGGAACATTCCAGGGGCCGCGGGACTGGACGGCCGAGGAGGAGCCGGGATGAGCCCACGGACCTCACACGCCACCGCCGGGGATGCTGGCTGCCGGCATCATTTTGGAAGTGCCGAGGGAGAGAGGAGGTGCTGCCCCAGCCGGCCCGGCGGTGGGGTCCAGCAGTGGGAAGCCATGCTAGGAGGAATGGAGAATGTGGCAGAGGGTCAGAGGAAGGATGAGATGGGGATTGGGGGCGGCCGAGGGAAGCCCCAGGCGGGAGCAGGAGAGCCGCCAGCACGCCGGCCAGCCCTGGCGATGCAGGTCCCATCAGCCGTGTGCCTTATGCCGCAGCCTGCAGCTGCCCCCAGCCACGGCACGGGGGTCCCTGCACTCCCCCCAGTTTGCACGCCAGCGCCCGAGGACTGAGGCTGCTCCAGGGGTTCCTGCAGAGAGGGGCCCACTCGCAGCCCCCCCCCACGGCCCCCCGCCAGCTGGCACAGCTCTGGTCCTCACAGCTGGGAGAGGGGACTGCCAGCCCCCCATCTTCCGCTCCTCCCAGCCCTGGTCCTGGCAAGCGGGTTTGCAGCCCCAGGACTGATGCCGGTGCCTTCCCGGGGGCTGTGCTGGGGTGGGGGGGCTGGCCGGCACCCCCTCTTTGCAGGGGGGCACCCACGTGCCATGCACACCTCCTGCGCCTGCTCAGGCCCACGCTGCTCGTGCTCTGCCTGCCCGGCTCCGGTCCTCGCCCTGCACCCCGCTGCCAGCCCACCTGTCCCCAGACCTCCCCCCCGCACCCCCCGCACC
>VFFE01000423.1:0-30056 GCA_008921705.1 Burhinus oedicnemus | reverse complement strand
AAAAAAAAAAAAAAAAAAAAAAAAAAAAGAAAAAAAACCAAACCAACCAATCAACCAAAAAACCCAACAAAACCCTAAACCAGGTCTGAGGGGGTTTTCAGGTGGGTGTTTATTATCTAGCAAAGTACAAGAAACTGCAGCTTCCTAGGTGAGACCCATGCATCAGGGAAGCTGAGACCTGTCCTTGACTTAGCTTGACTTGTTACAAGGTAAAAGGTGCCATCAGTTAATTTCCTTCCACTTACCTCAAGTGAACCAGATGTAGGCTTGGGGGGGGGGGAGCCTCGTGGATCAGTATATCTTTACTTTGCACGTTTGCAAAAAGTTTTTCTTCTCTGAGAGAATGTTTGGTAGGTGGAGAAGCATCCTCCATTGCAGCTATGTCCAGCCCCGGCTGTGCCCAGCCTCCTTGTCCTTATCTGTAGCACGGGAAAATTTTAAGTCAAGATTTAGCCCTGCTGTGTATATTTGGCATTATTCTGAGTGTCTGTGTGTAACAGAACAAGAGGGCATGTTCTGAGTGCCTGCAGCACATGTTACCTGAGTCCCAACGTACGTGAGCATCTCAAGTGGATGCAGCCACATACTGGCAAAGGTGTGCACTGAGCAGCACGGCGTTGGGCATGCCTACACTGCAGGAGAGATGAGCAGATGAGACACCTGAGCTCACTTTCAGGTTCCTAGCACGGTCCGGGATCTGTGCAGCCCAGGGTGCTGCCTGCTCTGTGCATCAGCACCCAAACAAGCCAGACAAGGGGCAGCAGAGGCCGGAGTCACAGCTCCATACGCCGAGTAGCCATGTCCTCTGGCTCCCTGATGGGAAGGGCATCCAAAACAGTGCTTGGGACCTGCACCCAGCTGTCCCCTGGCCCAGGACACTTGCCCTAACCCCTGCCCTTCCTTCGTCTTAGGGGCACACAGACCCCAAAACCACACTGGCTGCCCCAGCATGGGAGCCGGAGGCCACAGGGCCTGCCTCGCACCACGCTGCAAAGAGTTAAGCCCTTGCTCTGTTGATATTTCCAAGCAGCTCCCAAAGTCAGCCGAGACCGGGAGCGCCCTGATTGGCTGCGCACCGGCCGGTAGTAATTAGTATCAGATATCAAACTTCTGTCTTTGCTAAGACCCTTTCCGATAGTCACTGCTCCCCGCTAGACAATGACATCAGCCAGGACACCCAGCTGCTGGTAGTAAACTCTGGGCGGGAGGAGGCTCCTGCTTGCTCCACGTTAATTAGTTCAACACAGCACAGGGGGAGCAGTTGGTGTCTGTGGAGGGTCAGTGCTGGATGGGACCAAATCTTTCAAAGACACTTGCTGCTTCTTGCCGGCCAGCTGTAAAAGCACCCAGAGAGTCCAGGCGAGCTGGATGAATCCTGAGCACTCGCCGTGGTCTGGTCAGCTTTTCTGTGTGGAGGAAGTTAATGGTTTAAGTGAGGGGCGTCTGGATCTGGTCCCCGAGTCACCATGACACTCCTGGGGTCTGAGCACTCCTTGCTGATTCGGAGCAAGTTCAGATCAGGTAGGGGAAACCTTGAGATTTCTCTTAAAACTTCTCTCTCCGGCAAGCCGTAGCCACAGACTGTTTTGCATTAAATGTTTGGAAGTAGCATGCGAGCAAAATATTCAGGGGGTCGTAGAGCTGTCACAACTTTGCTCTTACAGTGGCTATTCTGCAAGTGGAAAAATGCATCTTCCTTCCTCTTAGTTGTTTTGTGGGGTTTTTTTTCCTGATTTTTCATTGTCTTTGATTTATGTCTGTGGTTTATTCTGGTAGAAATGCAGTTCCCAGGTCTCCTGCCCTGGCCCCGCTGCAAAGGATTTGGGCAGGAAGCCAAAAGGGTATCTGGGATAAACAAGGTACCTAACGCCACCATTCCAGGTGCTCTTGTGGGTCCGTCTGCAATAATCGCAGTGAGGATGGGCCTGACACTCTCTCCGACATGCAGGCAGCTGACTTTGTTCCATTAAGTTGTGACTAATTGGAGAAAAATGAGTTTGAAGAAATGCGTCATTTTTAGAAGTAAAAATAACAAATGAAACATGAAAAGTATTTAAAGTGACATCATCAGAGAAATAAAACCAGAGCCACACAATTGATTGCCACTCTCGGAGGGTATGCAAGCAAAACATGCCTCCACCTCGTAAGTTAGGGGAAGCACCAGTAAGGGGGTTCTCAGAGGACATTCAGCCTGAGTGAAGGTGAGTGAAGGTGAACTATGGGACGGTCACTGCTAAATCAGACCCTCTACTGGATATTCATGCCTTTATTCACTGGCTTTATTTATAGTAAGTATGCCGTGTTTGTGAATGGGTATCTTTACTTGTAATTTTTTTAGTGTAATGTCAAAAAATGTTCTCGAGGAGCTTTTTCTGACATTCCCAGAGGTGAAGTTCTCCCCGGCAATATTACCTGTGAGGATGTTCAGACAAACCCGCTGCATGTGCCGTATGGGACGCTGTAAAACCAGACGGGGTAGTCATGTTGGAACAAGCCCCTGGTCTGGCATGTCACCCACGCTGTGTGTGTTTTTGCCTCCTCGTGCATTGTAGATAATGAAATTAGAGATTTATGATACTGATGGTAGACATGAGTGGTGTTATCAGGATCTCTTAGATAGCTGGGTGGTCAACTTAAACTTTGTTTTCTCAGCAAATACAAAGTTGGCAGTTGGTTGAAAACCCAAGAGTGTGTGTGCAAACACAAGTGTCCTAGTCCGGCTGAATTATACAAAACTTGGGTCCAGGGCTTTGGTGTGGTTTCCATATCTCTCTGATCTTACATTTCATTAGATTAAGTCATTCCTTAGATTTTGTTGGTATATTATGGTACATTGCTGTTCATTTGAAAAAAATCTTGGTCTGTAACAATTCCTCCAGCAACTACAAAGCAACACTGCCACCTTTCTGACAGAGGAGGATGGGGCTGTGTTACATGTCCCTGCATTCTTTTCAAATGAACCAGTACTGTTTTTAAGGCTCATTTCTGGTTTATTTGTAAGCTGGCTTTATTATAGAACCAACAGTGGGATCTCTAAACATATTTCTCAAATGATTCTCCAGTAAGAGTAAACTTTGTGGGTCTTTGCGTCCATAAATTCTTGAGCCTTTCAGCATTTCTAGGGCAGTCATTTGTGGGGCATTCTTTGGTTCACGACTTATTCCCTCAACTGCCATCCCTCACTATTGCCTGGTGAAAGATAGGTTTCCCATTTCACAATATTTCTCTGCCTATTTATTATATTTGAGTCCGGCTTGCCAAAATCCCAAATGTGTACCTGCACCTCACTCTCCTCGCTGCTGGGATCACTGCAGGTAATGCGGAACACGGTCACAGCACAACCCCGGTCATCGCAGTCTGTGAGACAGGGGAGGAGAGAGAGATACTGAGGAATACAAATAAATCAATAATACTGCTTTCAATTTGTCCTGGATTTTTAGTAACATGGGAAATAGAGAAGAAAAGCTAACATTTAATGGCTGAAGTGGTCAAATCTCTTTTATGTGCAAAGTCTCAAAGTTTCCTCTGGTGTCCCTGCTCCGTGTGCAGACTTGGATAGCTGTAAAGCCCCACAAGGATGGCAAGAGTTGCAGTGCTCTGATTTACTGTCCTCCATTCACTTGGCAGAGGGATGAACATCTCAAACAACCCATCGCCCTGCACCACACGCCTCTGCGTGGCTCAGGGGCTGTAATGTGCTAACAGACAACAGCAGTTTACACAGAGAGCTGTGTCACCTGCACAGAGCAAGTGAAGGACAAGCCAGGAGGGATCAGGCCCTGAAATGCCAAGCCCCGAGGAGCTGTGCTTCATGATGGAAACCGTTACTTTGGAAATGGTCTTGTGGAGGCAGGTGTGAAGCTTTGCTTGCTCCCCAGGTTTGGGAAGGATTAGCTGTGCTCCATGACTCATGACAACTCTGAATCCCTTTTGAAGGATTCCAGGCCAATGTTAATGAGGGCTGAGGTAAATCTTAATAACTAAACTTTTGCTGTGTCTCCATGGCCTGCATACACTGAGCAGCTGAAAGAGCTATGTGTGTGTGTTAGAGTGCTTAGAGATATCACTTGCTTGTTGTTTCCTCATTCCAGAATCCCTTTAAGCTCTGTGGCACACAGCAGGCAGAAAGTGGGGCAAGGAGGTGGCAACTAGAAGATGATGGCATGTAGGTGTCCCTCCCAGAGTGGCTCGAGGGTCAGCTTTCCAGTCTCTTGCTTCTATCTGGCAGCACCACTAACAAGAAAAAGGTTTGTGGAGAGATGGTGGCTATCCCAGTGCAGGGCACCAGGTACCGCTCCAGAGGAGACAGATCAAATCACCAACATGCTATAGGCCTTCAGGTTCCCCCTCCCCTTCCTCGAGGATATGTGTGCGTGTTTATTTTGTCTGTTTTGCCAAAGATAAGTATACTGATCTGAGGTCATCCCTACAAATTTTGCAGGAATGATGATTCTTCAAGCCTGCCATGCTATCCCATGTGCTCCAATTATCAATAGGATTGCACTAAATCAACTAGGACTTCTAAGGGCTGTTCCAGGAACATATTTAACTCTTCCCAGAGATGATCATTTATGTGAAGTGATCTCCTGCTTTGAATACAAACCAATTGTACTCCAGCAGTGGAGAAGTGTTGGCATTAGACAGAGCAAACAAAGCTGGCAAACGCAGACAACCTTAACTCTGACCTTTTCTGTCCAGCGATATGGAAAGAGAGTTTACAAGGCCAACATCTGCATAAGATCAATGGTAGTTCAGATGATTGGTGAGAAGGGAAAGTTTAACACTCTAAATATGGCTCTGCATGGCTTGGCATGGGGTAATATCCAGGCCTAATTGTGGACACATGGGTGTGAATTTGCAGAGAAGACTTGCCTGGCTCTATGGAGGAAAGGATTCACCCTTACACATAGGGCTTGAATGAGGCTGGCTGAGATGGGAAAGGAATTTATCCTGTCTGCCTGTCATGGAGAGAGGTATTTGGACCAAAACCAGCAGGTTAATAAAGGCAGAAGAGAGTAGGTCTTGGTAGGGTGTTAGGCCAGGCATTTTGGCAGAACCTCTATTTTCATTTTCCCGGTGTCCAAAGATAAAGCATGTGCATGTGTTTCCTCTCAGATCATGAACTCATACAGTTCACAGTCGGTGTGTGCGTTCAAAACATGGCCTCTCTGTAAATGATGACCCTTTTGTGATTTTGTGAAGTTTTTGTAAAACACTGACTTGATGTAGATCGGTTTGTGCTTGGTTTTGTTTTTCCAGCATCTTATACCTTGGTGTTTTACCTGACAGACATATCTTTCTCTGTCAGTCAGGCATGTGTTATAGCACAGGTTGAAACATACCTCACTGTGCTTGAGGAGAAGGATGTATGGGCTGCTCATGGGGATGCTGAAGGAATGACTCCAAAGAGGGCTGGTGACAGCCTGTTCTCAGGACCATGGCAAGGTTGGAGTTGCACATTTTGATGGACACAGCCCTCAAAGGAATTTCACAGCTCATTGATCTTTAGCGGTGACCTGTGCCCATTTGGTGGTCTGCGCTCCTTGCTAGCCAGGTGTCATCCTACGTCTCTTCCACACCCACAGGCCCCAGTGTGGGTTTAGAGATGTTGTTCTCACCAACGCAGATGAGATTTTTGGTGCAGTGCAGCCTCCCGCCTGACACACAAATTCGTAGCACACCTGCCTGGGAGAAGGTAAAACGCTCCCACCTCTGAGGTGCTGAGCATCACAGGCAGAGGTAAAGCTGATGTGGCTGAGCCCCACTCCGAGGCAGTGCCCAGCCAGGAGAGGACTGACCAGGGCTTTCCACGTCTGTCCTGGCTGAGCAGTGCCATTTTCAACTGGGCTGTGCCTAGCTGAGCTTCATCTCTGCTCACATGGGTCCCACACAGGCCATGTTGTCAGAGGATAATATGGGCCTGGAGACAAGATGCAACAGAGAAATCCCTTTCTATCACCTGGCTATTGGTAGAGTAGGTGGGCCGAGAGTCACGGAGGGGCTCAGCACAGAGCCCGGCCAAAGCGTTTTTGCAAAACAGCAGCTTCAGAAAAGCAGACCCTATGATGCTCTGCTGGATCAGTGCTTCACCCTGCCAGTGGTGGCACCCAGGAGGTTGGCTGGCTTGTCACCTGCCTCAGGGTGACTCCACATTCACCCAAGTACAGCCCCCACATCAGGAGCTTGATGTCAGCCTGTTGCTCGGCTGGGACGGAGCACCACTGCTCCCAGCTGCCTGCCCATTTGGATGTCCTGCTTTGAATACAGGTTCCTGCTCCTGATGCAGCTGTGAGAAACAGCCACGGCCCTGAGAAGGCCACAAGCAACACGAATGCACCCTGCCACCGAGCCAGCCCTGCTGCTGCCCTGCTGGGACCTTGGGACCGTTGAAGGATCCCACATGCATCTCCCACTGGGCACTTCTGTCCCCATGTCATGCTTGTGCGAGAAAGCCTCAGACATCATCTGTAAAGACAGTCCCAAAGCAGGCAGCAATTCTGCCTTTCAAGGGAGGCTGGGTCCAAAACAGGGCCATTTTCTGCCGGTCAGTGTGCGAGCAGGGGCGAGTCACTGGGTTCTTCTGGTACACACCACAGCCATGGACAAACACATGTTTCATATTTGCTCAGCTGCTGTTTGACATGGAACAAAGCTGCTGCTGTTGAAAAGAGGAGTCCTCCTCCCCATCACCCCATTCCCAATTTGCTGCCAACTCCCCCCTGGCCCCAGCAGAGCAATCCCCATCCTGTGCACCGTTCAGCTGCACTCATGCTCCTAAAACCCCAACTCTGGGCCACAAAGGGCAGGAATGAGCTGCTGGGGTGGCTGGCAGAGGGGACAGTGACTTGCAGCTGCTTTTTTTAGTGGCAGCACTAGCTTCAGTTTGTCAAACTGCTGACTCGCACCATAGTCACACACTTGGGTCAAACTTGCATAATGTGGTGCTTCTGCTGGTCCCCTTCACTGCGCAGCCCAGGAGCATCAGCTGGTGCAGGAAGCAGCACAAGGTGTGGGGATCAGCAGGCAACTGCCCAACCATCAGATCTGGTAGCAGTAGTGACTTATTTCCGAGGAAGATGAGAGCACAGCAATTGCACTAGTTGTGAATGTGGTTCCCAACCAGAGCGAAGGTGCTGGTGCAATCCAGGCAGGAAGGAAACCAGCAATTACTGGAATTTCACCTGAAACTACATAAGAGAGCTGGGAAGAGCTGAAGCAGTAGGGACTCTGCCTCAGTCACTCCCACTCCCAGAGGGTCTGTCAGAGGTAGATAGAGGCAGATGCTGGATCAGAAGTCAAGAAGCAGCAATGGACCTGCAACTCCACCTGGGGACCTCATCTCAGCTGCAAGGCTGAGCTGAATGCTGAGAAAGCCTCATGCAGCCTCAGAGTTTCCAGGGAACCTGCTCTGGCCACCACATAAATGTTGGTGGGAAGTGATGGGCTCTGATCCAACCTCCTCAGAGACAGCCCATCACCAACACTAGGTCAGGTCAGCCATGGCTTTGCCTCCCTGCCCTGGTCCTGAACCCTGTGAGAAGGGCAGTTTCCCCACCTCCCTGGGCAATGTGCCTCAGTGCTGCTTAGCCCCCTGTGCTGTTAAAGCCAATTCCCCAAAGAGAGGAAGGTGCTATGAGTGCTTTGGCACCTGCTCTGATGAAGGTGATAGAAGTCCCATCCTGGCCAGCTGCTGAGCACTGGACTTGGTGCCCCCGCAGATTGAAGCAGAAGGCCAGGTCTGCCTGCTGCTGGGGCGGAGGGAGGATTTGAACATGTCTTTTCCAGTGCATCACCAGGCCAGGCAAGGCTCAAGCTGTCCTCTTAGTTTTCTAAAGCTCTGAGGTCAACTCCTAGGGAGGAGGATGAGTCATGACTGCAAGTCATGGTCACTGCTCAGAGCTTGGGCCACCAGAGCTAGCTATGACTGACACCAGGAGGTCTTCACTGCACTGATGACACAGTTCTACTGCAGAGCATGTTTCTGGAAGCTGTATCACTAAATGAGACTTGGTGCTAGCATAGAAGACATGATTATTTCTAACAGAAAAAGTTCATGAGCAAAATCACTGGAATACCTCTGACATGCCTCCCATCATCTAGGGAGGGATTTCTCATCATGGGGTGCCAGAAGAGGGAGCATGTTTGCTGAAAGCAAGGCTGTCTCTCAGCTGATGGCAGATGATGGTGCCAGCACAGCTTGGTACTACAGAGTGACCGGTGGGCATGACTGTTCCCTTGGGGGTACTTAGAATGGTTTGGGTTGGAAGGGATCTTTAAAGGTTATCTAGGTCTTCTCACCATCCAAGCTGGTGCAGACAGGAAACAAAGATGCTGGGGGTGCAGGACCAAGATTGTCTCACCCGCATACTCCAGCCATCACTCTTTCTAATAAAACTGTTCCTCTGAAGTGTTAGCAAAGCAGTTTCCTTGAAATATTCCAGAAAAAAAAAAAAAAAATCACATGCGTGGTGGGTGACAGCATCCTCAAAGGGAGTCGCTGGCAGCACTCAGAGCTCAGGCCTCCAGACAGGTACCAAAGGAAGAGAACAGGAATGCAGCTGGGGTCAGACACAACTTCAACAGATTTCAAGTCCCCTTCAAGAAACACCTAAGCGGTGGTTGTTTGGTTGGTGCCAGGGGCTCCTCCAGCCCTGTTTTTAAGCATTGTTGGTTGTAAGGGAAAGGTGCAAACCTTGAGCTGGCATCCACTGGGCTGCAGGCTGCAGCACTGACTCGGAGACTGCTGCAAGTAGCGGCTGCTTTACCTCTTCATGCAGGGATGTTCAGTCTTAATGTCTGACACTGTCCACAGCTACATTTCTTCAGATGGTTTGCAACAGGGCTTGGAAGTTCATAGAGATGATATCTGGGAGTCAAGGCATGCATCCTACTGCATGAGGGGGTCCAGATCTGG
Organism: Burhinus oedicnemus; assembly: GCA_008921705.1. Classification (NCBI taxonomy): domain Eukaryota; kingdom Metazoa; phylum Chordata; class Aves; order Charadriiformes; family Burhinidae; genus Burhinus; species Burhinus oedicnemus. The sequence goes on along the minus strand of VFFE01000423.1, from coordinate 21,142 downwards.
ATGAATATTCAGCGGCTGAAGTCACTGCTTCAACCATTGAGCTTGGGCTGCTCTTGGAAATGGCCAGCATTTGCACACACCTGTCCTCACATTGTCTGTCAGCTTGCCCTGAACAGACAAGGCTGGATAAACTTTCCCTCTTTGCCCTGTGGCTTAAGAATGGGCCAGGAAGCTCAGCATGGCCCAAGATGAACCATGTGGAGGGAGGTTGCATGGCCTGCTCATAGCCACTCACCCATGGAGGAGCTTAGCTCTCATGCTCAGAACAGCTTGTGTCACTGCTGGGTCACAGTCTTGATGCCTGTCAGCATGAAAAACAATTTGGAGACCTTTTCTCACTGCACAAAATTATCATTAAATAATATTAGGTCCCCTCTGTGATGGTCTATCAGCAGTCCTTAGCGCAGGAGACAAAGGAAAGGCTGTTAGCTGGAGCATGGATCAGCTGCGGTAGGGTAGGCTTCCCTGGATTGTGCACTGTTTCCTAGAAGGCAGCAGGATCTGGGAAATCTGGGGTCCGGAGTGTTGCTCCTGCATCCAAGCAAAGGGAAGGCTAAGGCAATGAATCCTACACATGTTTTCAGCACTTCTTGCATCAAGGCAGATGCTGCCTCTTATAGCCACCACACTGGAAATCGTCATCACCTTCCAAGCTGTGCTTCAAGGGAATTTGTAACATCTTTTTCTCTAAACAGGCCTGGCTGACAGCTGACTGCACCCCGAGGCTGTAAAATTATTTGTCTGCTGGGAAGGGCTATTAAGCAGAAGAAGAAGAGAGTGTGGGCTTTGAATGCACTGTCATCTGATTGATAGCATCCCCCTTGCTCATGTGGATGCGGCATATCACTTGGCCTGGCTGCGTCAGAAGTCGGAATGAAATGGTGCAAATGGTGCACATGTGGGAGCTGCGAAGGGAAGTGATGGAGCATCTTCACTTGGGATATTTCACAGCTAATCGGGGCAGACTGTTGTGTCCTTGGCAGGGTGTTGTACATGACTCTAGAAGTCTTTGCTATCTCTGATTCCTGTTTGATGATGGGATGTTGTGTGCAAATTGCATCAGTTTAAGGCAAGATGCTGGGGCCTGGGACACTGGACCAGAACCTAGGACAGTCAAGAACCATTCTTGGGTGAGCTACAAAGCTTCTTCATTCTTGGACAGTCTCTGACCTCCCTTAGCTCACCTGTTCCATAAAGATACGTCTCTTCCTCAGGGAAAGTTCAAAGCTCTGCATGGTTCTTCAATACTGTGACCAGTCACAGAGAAGGTTCTACACAGAGAAACTGGGGTCCACCTCACTCTCTGTAAGATACCTACCACGAGCTGGTTACCATCAAACTGCCTCTATAGCCAAGGAGGAAAGACGGGCATTCCTAAAGCATGGGCTGCCTAATATGGTTTTGAGGTTGCCTGAGGGGGATGATTCCTGCAAAGGGGATGCAGATAACTGGGTCCGATGCAAGGGTCTAAATCTCTGTCCATGGGCAGAACCAGCACTTACTGGGGGTGGTGCCATGGAGCGATGGAGGGCTACAGACTTCCCTGGCAGCCAGTGACTGTTAGTCGCCAGCTTCACTCTGGCCTAAGGGAAGCACCACGCATGCAGGTTTTACCAGGTACTGGAGGCTAAATTTTTCCCTCACAGCAACAATCTATCTTTGGAGTCCTAACAAGAGCTGGAATTTGGCAGGAGTGAGGCCTTCACTAAACATTTGGTCTGAATGTGAGACATGGTTTGTACAGAGGACATGGAAAAGTCACAAGCAATGGCATCTCAGGGAGCCTTGTGCTTTGGGGACTCCTCTGGAAGGGATTATTATTCGGCTCCATCCCACTGCCCAGGGAAGCCACATTCCAGACATGAGCTGTTGGCAGAGCTCAGCAGGTTGCTTCCGAGGACAAAAGAGCTGTTCTTCCCTCTCTTCCCCTTCCAATGCCATCTCTCTTAGGGCAGCTAAGGGGATGCAGCCTGGAGCTGTGCTGGTAGACAGAGGATATGCATGCAGTTATATTGTGACCGCTGAAAGATACATGTCCCTGTGGCAAGCTGTACCGAGTGTCCAGCAGGAAAATATGGAAATGAGTTTTATGTTTTACCTTGTGATACAAATGTTTATCTTCTTGAAGACAAATTTGCAAAAACAAGGGTGTAGAACATGTTACTAACTCAAAGCACAGGCAAGGTGATGGGATGAACTAACTTGTGCAGTCCTGGGCCACGCAGAGGTCTGTGGCCTTGCACAAGGCCGGCTGCAGGTGCATGGTGGGTTGTCAGCGTATGCTATAAATACCGAGAGGTGCCTCTCTGTTAGATGCCTAATCAATGCGCTGTAGCTGAGGCCATGCTGCGAAGCCACTTAGTGACCCTGATCAGTGGTTCACTCCCATCTGTCAGTGCACTGTTTCCAAAAGGAAAGTATACTGGAGATTGCAGGTGCTCGGAGCAGAGGGTTCACACAGACATGGCACTAATCTCTCCTCACCACATTATCTACACCCCCCTCGGCAGAGCAAGCAGATCTGCATCCAGTGCCAAGCCTGGCAGGCCTGGGAATGTGCTGCCAGACCCTCAGGAGGGTGATGGTGTTGGAGAGCTCTACTCAACCCACAGTGCTGGGATGAGGGAGGACCTCCCAGCTTCAGAGTTCAGAGCTCAGCAACTATTTGAGCTGAAGCCATGGTCACCTGAGGCTGCTACTACAGGTGCCGGGCAGGGATCAGTCTGTCCCAGGCACTAGAGTACTGCCAGCACCAAAAGCAACCCTGCCCTGCTCATCTATCTGCAAAAGCGAGGACTGGGTCGGTGCAGGCTGTGCAGCTCCTCCCTGGCAGTTCTCCTTGGCTTGGAGCGCTCTGCTGCACCAAGGCTGGTCCAGCAGCAGTAGGCATCAGTGCCAGACCTCTGTGCCGCACACAGACCCCTGACACATTGTCCCTGATAGATGTATTAGTACCTCAGTAAAATCCCACAGCTTTTTCTGACACTCTCTCTCTCGCAGTTTTACAGCTACGGCTTCAGCAGAGAAGGACCCGTGAGCAGCTGGCAGACCAAGGCATCATGCCACGTGAGTATCTTTTTCTGCCTTTTTCACCCACTCCTGGCTCAGAAGGGCTATGTTCAGCTTGGGCACTGCTGGGGCACTGTGTGCCACCAGCTGCCGGCTCAGACCCACTCAGCTCTGAGCAGATTGCCACCATGGGGGGTTTTGCTTCCTGTCCTGTAGAAATATTATGGTCCCTGGTGCTGTACAACAGTGTCACCATTTGCCACACAGATTATAATGCCACTGCTCAAACGGAAGTCAGGAGAGGTGCTTAGCTTACACAATCCAAAAATTCAGCAGGATAGCTCCCTGTCCCAGAGGTCACTGTAGTGGGACAAACATATCCAACTCCAAGCAGAAGACTCACAAAGCTCTTCACGTGGGCAAGGGCAGAGAATCTCATGTAAAATCCAGGAACCTCTGGGGCAGGATCAGACCCACAGAATGATGAAGAGGTAGAGAGGACCCATTCCAGGAGGCTGTGGAAGACAGAAGTGGTGGGTAACAGCCTTGGCTCCGGTGCAGAGGGCAGCCCCTGGATGAGTGAGACATATCCAGGTCTCTGCCTGTGCCCAGCCAGGACCCCACAGGGCAGAACTGTCAGCGTATACCTGAGGCCAGTGAAAGCCCACCTGGGCCAGCCTGCTGCAGACTGACAAATGACGTCCGTGCTCTCCCCTCTCTGACCACATTCATCCTTGCTAACCTGGCATTCAGGCCTGAAGGACAAGCTCCAGGCCAGCATTGTCACACAATCATCCAGCATCAGAAAGTTGCCAGAGCCCAAAGAGTAAAAGAATGAAAATGATCCCCTTCTGCACCTGCAAGTGCATCATGAAACCTGTAGCAATACTGGAGAAATTATGTTGGGAGCTCAGCCCTGCTCGATGGATAACTCCATCCTGACCTAGCTCAGGCTCCATACACATGAATCTGTGATTATCTGGGACCCACGCAGAGGATTATCTTTTCTGTCTCACCAAGGGCCCCTTGGGTTCACTGCTAAGGTCACAACTTTCCAAAGGCTGTGTCACATTTGTCTCTTCTGGCTAATCTTGAAGACTGTGATGCAGCTCTTGTCTAAACAGCAGAACAACAACTCACTAAGAGCATGGCTATAGGACTGCTTGCCGCACTCTGCCCATCCCTCTGCCCTTCTCATGCAGCTGCCTTCTTAAAGGGTTGTGTCAAGGTAGCCAGCAACAGATGCCTTTTCAGTACAGTATTGCCAGCAACAAGCATTAAGAAAACGCACAGGATGACAAAAATCATGAATGTCAAAATGATCCCATGGTTTTAAGACTGATAAATACAGGTTCTTTTCATTTTTCTTCTGCTTATTTCTTTAAGCATTCATATTTTATGCTGCCTGCCACCAAAGGGCAGGCACTTTCATCACAGGACTCCAGGAGCTGGAGCTTTAAGCAAGATATTGTGACATTTGTTACAGTATCACAAGCACTGGCAATACAGTCAGTGGCAAAAAACATGTTTAACATCTCCTGAACCACTAAGTTCCCTCTGTAAAAGTGGGCACACTCAGACAAGGTGCAGGACACCCCATTGCACACGTATGGAGCAGCAGCGCCAACCAAGAGTTTTGTGTACTGAGGCTGCCCTGCAGGGCCTGCTGCACGGGACTGCACTTTTACAAATGGCACCTAACCTTTGAAACCTTACACATTGCGGATCACATATTAGGTCACATTTATTTGATGGCAACTGAAGGGTATTTTCCTCTTGCTTACGGTTTCTTTGCACTCCCAACTTCTAGGCTGACATACTGCAGTCTAGTTCCTGTCCAAGAAGGCCATTTTGGGAAGCTTGAGTACAGTTCACTCACTGAAAGTAGTAGAAGTGCCTTTTGGCACTTTTTCCATTATAAAAACAAACATGCAGAACTTAACTGCTGAGTTTGACCTCAGGAGGAAGTGTCAGACGTTAGCATACACAGGAGCCCCAGCCAGCTTCCCCATGGCTTGGGCATGTGCAGTCATTCCTTATGAAAAACAAGTCTACATTTAACCATGTTTCCCATGCCCTGTTGGCTCTGAGGACCAGCAGGTGAGGTGGGCTCTAGGAGGTGCACTGGGACAGGATCTCAGTTCACATGCATTGCAGGAGAGCAAGAAATGAACCCATATGGCTGTAATCTACAGTGATTGAGAATAGCCCTTCTGGAAAGAGAGAAGATGGGCATTGATGGTCTTCATGGTGAGGGTCAGGTTTGGTACCAGGCTTGGAGCATGCACTTGATCCTACATTCCACATCAAATTTTGCACAAGAATTGTTTTCAACCCATTGTATATGTTTTCTGCTGATATCATCCCAGGCCAGAGAAACTTGGGTTTTGTAACTGGTCCATTTTATACAGAGCCCAGTAAGAGAGATGGAAGGTCAGAGTAACAGAATAGCTTTGGATAAATCTTTGAGGGCTTGTAGAAACCCTTGTAGGAAGGGGAGTTGATGACTATATGCAGAGCCTGCTGAGATGTTCAGCAATGCAGCTATAGCATGGTAAGCATGAAACATTGGAGTAAGTCCTAGGACGCTGGCTGGTTTTTGGTATCCAAGAGAGTAGAGCAGGGAAAAGTGTCAGTGTTACCTGAGCATAGCACAGTGAAATGAATATCCTTACCAAAGCCCAGTCTGTGTTTGGTTTGACTGGAAAAGATTAATGCCATTGCATACCTGCGCTCTGTTCACACTCCCTCGGATGTTCCTCTAAGAAATGTGAAACCTTCAGATGGCCCCATCATTAGAGAAGGCAGGAAACTGCCTAAAGGAGGATGCTCAGGAGCAAAAGGCAGTAGGATTGCACAAGACTGCAGGTTCAAAGCTGGACTTTGATTGTCAGATATTTTCAGGTTGTAAATGGAATAACTGGCTAACAAAACAATCAACACTACTGAAAAAGGCTCTACAAATAAAGACGGACGCAGACTGGTAGGCAAGGGCAGCCTGTGGGTCCCTTCAGTCCCATGACTCTGTGTATGGAGAGTCCTCTGAAAGCAAGGGGACATCCAGGTTCACTGAGACACAGCCACGCTCCTGACGTAGGAGTGCAGGTGAGAGCAGACCCTGCCCCATTCTTCAGGCTCACTGAGTAGGAAGTTTCCAGTTCATGTAACAATACATGCAGCTTTATTTTCCTAGTGAAACTGGTACAGACCCAGCAAAAGCATTTTAAATCAAGAGCATGTGGGGTCACTTGCAGAAAGGCAGGCTGTAGGGCTGAGCATGGATGAACCCTTCCACAGCCAGATCCTGCTCATCCACCCAAAAGGAGGGGAAAGCAGCTTGCAGGACCAAAGATTCCTCCAGGCAAGGTTTCCCCCTGCTGTGATGGGCTGTAGAACTAGGTGCGCGTGAAGACCTTCTTGCTGTTTGCAGCCACCACCTCATCCTCTAACTCAAACCTTAGAGGCAATAGTCCCAAGATTATCAACACCAGGCAGAGCAGCTCTGCCCTGTTGCCTCCAGACCCTCAGCCGTTTCAAGCTGACATGTCATCCCCGGACAAGTTGTCTGAATAACCAGTGCTAGCAATGTCTTTATTTGTTTTGCAGACTAATACAAGCTGCAGCATCCACATAATTCCTCCAAAAATCTTGGTAAATGACCAAATTCTGCAATATTTTCCTCTTGAATAGCACGATGTTCGGTCAATGCCCATAGCACACTCCCAGTGTCAGTACTTCACAGTGAGCAGGGCTGTAAAAGTCACCTCTCTTGCTAACTTCATTTTCTTGTGTGCACCATTTTATTCTTCTTCTGATTAAACCAGCTGTCACAACTCCTCATGGCTGCTCACTGGAGCATGGCACAGTAACTCTAGCTTGTCTGTATGTCTGCTTTCCAAATGTTAGGAGCAGGAATGTGCCTTCTGTGTTTTACTGTGATTCACTGGAGGTTAGGGGGGTTGCGCTGGGTGTTGCCTACCAAAAGCCAATCCAGAGGGCCCCCAAACATTTCCTGGCTGCCCCCACTCTTTTCTTCATCCTCCTCTAGACTTTTGGAAGATAACATGTCCCGTGTGAAAATAATTTCTGTCCTTATTGGATCCCATTCAGAAGACGGAGAGGGAATTCCTGTTGCCAAACAAAAAGTTGTAGCAGATTGTTTTTGTGGGTCGGGACATCTTCCCCTTCCCCGTCCCAATGGGAACAGTTAATGTTGCTTGCTTACACAGCCAGAAAAGAATTTTTTCAGGATCTGAGAAATATTAACCCCTTCACTGTGCAAATTCTGCTCCAATTTCTACTGAACCAGAGTAAACAAGGAAATGTGCAAGGTCCTCCATGATTCCAGTACAGACTGCTGCATGGGACTGGGGTTCACTGGTCCAAGAGCAAGGCTTTCCTTCGGGAACCCCTCTGGGCTAATCCTCCTTGATGTCAGGAGATGCTGAAAACATGATCTGCTGCCTGGTAGCTGGCCAGGCAGCTGCTCAGGGAGGCCCCATGTCACACAGATGCTTCTGGGTAGGGGACAGGACAACTGTCCAATGAGAGGGAACGTAAATGAGACAGAGGGGTAGTCAGTGATGGAAGAGGGACAAAGGACCACAGCTCTGGGGTCTTGCCTTGAAATACCATTGCTGGAGGCTGTGCTCACATGGCCCCAAGAGGCAAGGCAGGTCTTCTTGGTTTTCCTGCTGGCCTCAAGCCTCAGTCACCTGCAGGTTTTACTTGCGGGTCACATCCTCTCTCAGGTTGTTACTCTTCCCAGATCCGTCTCTTGGGGCTGTGGTGCCTTCCACGACCTGCAGGAAGCACTCCAGGGAAAAGCCACATCTGCTCTCTGACATGTCCCACGGAGCACTATGTTTCAAAGCCTGCACCCCTTCCCTGCCCATGTGCCTCCTGCACTCTCCATGCTCTTCGTCCCCCCTGCTCTCTTGCCATGGACTGGCTGAGAGCACGGGATTTCCCAGAGCTTTCCTGAGTTATTTTTAGTCAGTGCAATAAAGAGAACGGATATTTTGTGTTGCTATTTTTATAGCACTCATTAAAATGCTGTTGCTGAATATCCTGGTGGCTGCTTGCTTCCACTCCTGTGCTGACTGCTCCTTTTTCTTTCCTGTTGCAGCACTGAAAAGCCCACCTGCATTCCATGAACAGCGAAAAAGTCTGGAGCGAGCCAAGGTAACTCCTGCAGCCATCCCAACGAGGGAACATGTGGGCTCGCTTTGCACGCATTGCGGGGTTTGAAAGCACCTTCCAGCACTGTCCCCTCCTCTGCCATCTTCCATCCAGGCCCTGTGTCCACGGGGGTGGGGTCAGGACCTCTCCCTTGCTTCCAGACACGGTGGGGCCAAGCCAGGGTTCACAAATTCTCTGGAGCACATTTCTCCAAGCAGGGGAGGTTTAAAGGGGCATCTGTGCCCTGAGCTATGGGGTTTCACAACAGCTCCTGGGTTTTCTAAGAGGTTGTGGCCAGGGTGTAGTTCAGCATGGCATTGGCAGTCCTTCCAGTAAATGTCCAACCAACTGAAGTCTCGTTTTCCTCTCTGGGCCAGGTCCACGGCCCGCTCCTCGCTGTGCTGGCTGCTCTCCACTCCGGCTCAAGTCAATGGGGTTAGAGCAGGGCCAGCAGCAAACAGGACCTACGGAGCCTAACTATTTAGCAAGTGTGCAGGAGGAATGCAGATGCCCTTTGTCACCTGGAGCAAGTCCCCAGGGAGCTCACTCTTGTCATCAGAGGAGAGCCTGGCTTTTAGCTCACAGTGCAGCTTGGCCATTACAGCACGCAACGTCCAAAGGGCTAAGTGGGCCAGGCTCCCACTGGCCCCATTTATTTAACTGCATTCAGGCTTCCCTAAATATTGCTGAAGGGAGAAATAAGACAAGTAGCCATTTCCAGAATATCAAAACTCTGTGATGCGATCACTTTTTGGGAAATGACACTGGTTTTCCAGGCACCCACTATCCAGCCTTGACCAAGCTGGAGGGATGTCCACGGGAAAGGGAAAAATCAGTCATGCAGGTTTTGCTTGTTTCATTAATCTGCAAAATGCGCTTGCAGTCATGTGGAAAAGGAGCCTTGCAAGGAAGAATGATTCTGAAATACGGAGAAGTGCTCCTCTGAACTTAAACACTCCAAATCACTTGCCCGAGTCTCCTGTGGTAATAAATGACTAGCACAAGAAACATAATATGACTGAAAAATTAGTATGCTTACAAAATTTCAAGCAATCCAAAGTATCCTTGAAGTGTCGTATATTTTACAGTTTAAGTATACATTTGTGTCTCTTTGTCTTTCTCTTCAAAGACTTTTGCTGGCTAGTTGCCTGGGGATAAAGGGAAGGATGGTCTAGTCTATCCCAAACTGCACGCGTTTTTAGAGCATGCTAATGAAGACACTAATGAGCACAGCCCATAACAAACATATACTCCTTTGCAAGGATGCCCTGCTTAGAGCTGTGACAGGGAAGGAGCAGTGGCTGTTTCTGGATAATTACTCAATGGCGTTTGTTGTTTAGCTGATATTCCTCCAAACCGATGTTCTGCAAATAGAAAGCAGATAACAATAACCACTTTCATGTGTTTTGAAAGCTATTCTGGTTCAGCTGACACTAAGAAAAAACATATCTGAGTTCTTTCTCCACCATTTGCACCCCAGGGACACAAATGCAGCTTATAAACAGCAAAGGTCAAAAGGAACGGAAATCACAGCAGAGTCAGGATAACACAGTGTGAATGCTGGGTTCAACATGAACCTGTAGGACAGCAATTCAAGCTTAGTCCAAGTCAGGACCTGATCTGAGGTTTAGCTGGAAAAGCATTAGGTGAATTTAATTGCACTCAGGTGCAGACACCAGCTTGCTCTGACCTGGCACAGGAACAAGGGAAACCTACACATGGTCCAAACAAGGGATTGTTTTGGTGAAAACAAGCTGGGGAAAAAATATGGGGGGAAGGGCAAGAAATTGTAAAGACTTCGGCAAATAAAACGTCTATTTGTTTAAACATGTCACTCACTATGTTAGAGGCTGGCAATAGGCCAGTGCAGCAGACTTTGAAGTCAATGTCCTATAATAGATTGCTGGACTGGGGGAGAGAGAGCAGGCTGACTTTCCTGAGGCGGTCTGGCTCAGCAGGGCTTTAGCGCTCACTCCCAGCAGCCCAGCAAGCGTGGCAGGGAGGACATGGGACAGCTAGCGTGCCTCAGCCCCCGAGCAGAACCGCCCCATCTGGGTCATTCCTGACAGATGTGTGACCACCAACAGACATCCCACCCCCAGCAACGTGCTCCAGTGCTCTCTAACCTGTGCTGTTAGCGAGTGTCCCCTGCTTCCCAGCCCAAGCTTTTCTGTTGCAGTTTAAGCCCGTTACTTTTTCTCCTACATGCATGCACATGCAGAAGTGTTTATCTTTTGTCTTGTAGCACTTTTAGAGAGTATTTTGCACCCTGTTTCCCTACAGTCCTCTCACCTCTGGACTGACCACCCTCCTCTGCCTTCAGCCTCTCCTCATTGATCCTCACTCTGGCTCAGTAATGATTTCTGTAGCTGTCCGTCAGATCCTTCCCACGCACCCTTTCAGATGCAGGGCACAGAACGGGGCCTTGCTGTTCCTCGGGTCCATCTGACATTCTTCACTGTGTCTCCTCGAAAGCTGCCTGCTAGTCTGGGGATGTGGTTCAGCTGCTGATCACTAGATTCTCCAGAGCCTTTTATATTTTTTTCTGTGTTTATGCAGTAACTAATTTCTGCCTAAAGCCACTGTTCAGTGACAACTACAGAAGCATCCCTGGTGGATTAAGTCTTCATCCACCCCGGTGCTTAATCAGCTAGCTTAGCTGTGGCTGTGACCTGAATGCAGTCCTTTCCAAATGTCCCTCTTTAAACTGTATCAGAAGTATTTCAGATCATTTCTTCAATTACTCCAAATCATATTGCATTGTAATCTGTTAGCCTTGAATGATTCAGAGTTAAGGAATATGTCTTCTGTCATCCAAGGCATTAATGAATACATTGACTAGGAGGAAAAATTGCTGTGTAACATGATTTGATACATTCTTCTGTTTAGACTGTGAGCCATCCCTAATTCCTCTGGTAACCCACAGCTATGCTCCTTTTTTATGTTAGTCTTACCGAGACCAAATTTCTCTGGCTTGCATATGAGAAAGCCAAGTGAGATAATGTCAAAACATGCTTAAATTCAAGCTACATGACATTCAATGTTTATTCCTGTAACAGAAATCTGTCATCTCTCCATAGAAGGAAATTAGGTTGGTGTGATGTGGTTTGTTCTTGATGAATCCATCCTGGCTGTTACTCAACTCCTTGCTATCTTCAAAATCCATTTATATAGATTGTTTGATTACTTGGTCCAATATCTTCCTGACTGGTTTATAGTTTCCTGGTCTCTTCTCTTCATCTCTTTTAAAGCAAGAAATAATGCTCTCCCTTGCCCAGTTTCCTGGAGACCCACAGATAGTTGCTATTACTCTAGCCTTGTGTATCTCACACTGTTTGGGAACATTTAACTCACCTGAGTAGTCTCCAACCTGTACTCCAACCTCATAACTGGAGCCTCTTCTCTTTTGTTGCTGAAGGTTCTTGGCTTAGTCATCTGTTTGATAACAGCCATTTATCTTTTTAGTGAAGATGGTTTAAAAAGGCATTAAATCCTGTAATCATCTCAGCAGCGTCCACGATTATTTCTCCTGTTTATGGAACGCAGGCAGCACTTTCTATTGCCTTCTCCTCGCCGCAGAAGTGCTTATAAAACCTTTTTCTCGTGATCCTGTACACTTTGTATTGTGGGTTTTCCAGTTTTGCTCCAGCTGCTTGTGCTGTTATTTTATATTTACTCTTAAGAGTTCAACCTTTTTGAACTATGTACATTTTTTGTACTATTTCTTCTTGCATCTCAGCATAGCAAACAGCTAATGATTTGTCCAAGCCATGCTCTAGCTTTTCTTCACCAGGATATAAGCTTATATTTGTATTTTTGAGGTCAGCTGCCCTCAACACTGACTTTCTTGGTCCTAATGGAAGGCGTTATTGTACCTCTGCATGCCTTTCTGTTCCTAAAGCCATGAAGAAGTTGGCAGAAGGCTCCAGGACCATGTTCATCACAAGCTCAGCTGCAGTGATCTGCAAAGTGGATTTTCCCAACCCTACATCATAACTGGGGTGAGGAACCACAGAGCATAGGAGCTGCAGGTCTGCAGGAAGGCTATGCCTTGTGGCTGACTTGGGTAGAGAGTCTGGGTATCTTCATGAGTTGCTCCGCCTTATATCTCACCCCAGAGTGCCAGGCTTCCCACAGAAGCCATTGCTAACAGTACACCCTGGAGCTGCCTTCATGCAGTTCTCAAAGGCAACATGGTATGCTAAGGTAGGAGCAGATCCACCACTCCCAGTGAATAGGTCTCATCCCTTCTCGTAATACTTCAGGCATCAGAATCCCAAGGGAATTTGGAAACGACACAGCCTAGGAGTGGGGATAGTGAGCAGTCAGCGGCTCCATGCACGTTGTTCCCTTTCAGAAGAACTTCTGCCCAAGAACAAGCCAGTGTCTGAGTGAAAAAAAAAAATGCCATTTAGGAGCTCACTCAACCCAGCTTGTAATAAATCCAAAAGAACCATGGGATGGCACGGGGGCAGACACTCTCTGTACCTTATTGCTGCTCTAGCCAGGTAACTTTCTGCATTTGTGTTCTGCAGACTGAAGATTATCTCAAGCACAAGATCAGAAGCAGGCCTGAGCGATCGGACCTGGTCAATATGCACATTTTACAAGGTAAGGCTGCCTGAGCTTCTCCAACATACTCCTTGCATCTCCTGTCTTGTGACTCACATCTGTCCTGCTCCACCTGGATTCCCCTCAGGACTCTTATCATGATTAGCTTTGCCCCAGCTGCTCATGAGAGGCAGAATTCAAACAGGACACGTTGTACAGAATTCAGTCCAGACCCGGTCTTCAGGAGGCAGGACACACATTTATTCCCTGACAGAAGCAGACCCAAGGCTATCTAATCTTTGTCCCATCTCTGGCAGGGACCAGTAGAAGATGCTTTAGAGGAGAGTGGGGCAGACAACAGCTGAGAGAGGACTCTGTTAGACAGAAGTGCCGAGGTCTGATCCTCATGAAAAGCATACCCAGGACATTTGTTGTACGGGGCACTGACATTGCTGTAGCAGGTGGTTGCAATACCCTCCCAAAGCTGGACATCTTTTGTTTTGCCTTAATTCTGGATATTTTACGGGACAATTCATGGCAATGCAGTCAATGACCCAAGCACAGCCATATGAAAAGGGTGAGCCCTGCTATCAGTCTGTGAGCCACAGCAGCTCTCCCCTCTCCCATCCTGATGTCACCTTCCAGCCAGAGAGCTGGCACAGCTCCACTGCATCCCATCATAGACAGCAGAACACTGCGGTGTCCCTCGTTATCTCCAGGGATAACGAGCTCCTTAGAGACGGAGGATGTGCATTCTCTCTCCTTGAGTCCTGTCAGTCCCCTGGAAGAAGCAGATCACTCTCTGGCAACTGTAAATGCTGGCCTCTGCCCTCAGCATGGATGAAGTCCATATTTCTTTTTCCTCTTGGGTCTCTATCCCCAAAATAAGCCAGCATCATTGCCCATTTAAGAGGTGGAAAGTGTCTTTCCCTTAGGTTAAATAATAGAGGCAATTCAGACTGAAGTTGGGGCACAAGGGCTGTAAACTAGATGTGGAGGCAGCTGCAGTCACCAGACATGGACAGGGCCAGTGAGACACAGCTGGAGGAGAGGTAGAGCTGTGGAGCTGTGCATTGAGCAAGCTGCCTGTGCTGCTCAACACACACCTCTCAGCCAGAGCCCTGCTCACACCTCTGCCTGTTGTGCTCTGCATTTCATGGAGGTGTGCCCTGGTGTATCATGGGCTTAGCCATCCATTTTTTTCATCAAAAACCCTAGAGATGATTGAAATTGGCCAGCTGAGACACCTTCTATCATCTAAATACCTTCCAGGCACACTTTCTGTTACTGTTCACCTTGAAGAACTGATGTGTGCTCACTGCCCTATATAGTCTGAGGCCAGAAGTGACCCTAGACCAGCAATCCTGACCTCCTGCAGAGTATTTTTCCCTGGTGTCAAGCTCTGTAGCTTGTGTTGCTTACAGTATCTCTTCTAGAAGAATGTCCAGTCTTTGAAGATAGCACGACCCAGATGCAGCCCTTCTTACTTTAGACCTCTGAGAGCGTAGAGATGGTCTAGTTTAGGATCCCGCTACTTCACTACTCATGCCTGTGCCACCAGAGGAGCCAGATCACCTTTGTTTAGGAAATCACCATTTTCTGTTATAATTGGTCACTATTCTGTCACCACTCAGTAACTGGGAACTTGTCAGCTGAGTTCAGTAGGGCTTTGCCTTCCAGATCTATCTACCTTTGTTATGCTCCTCTCCACCAGCTTGTTTTTTTTCCCTGAAGGCCTGGGGCACTGCAGCCATGCCACTTCCAAATGTCCACTCTCAGAGACAAAGATCTTCCAGTGTAAGGCATTTACACCAGTTGTCGAACACTATTAATGGTTCTTTTCTCCAGCTGTTCCCCAGAAGCAGGGAACACAAGGGCCAATGGGCTCCTGGCAGGTGCGAGCTGGAGTCCACTTCAGCCCTCATGTTAGTCATAGTTTCTTAATGAGGTTTCCATTGCAGATCATTCCTGGGCCTTGGAGAGGATGCTCCAGCTGCAGGCTGGGTTTGCAAGCCTAGGCTAGTAAACAGAGGCTCCTACCTGGGAATGGAGAAGCTGGACCTAAAGCTCAGAGGAGGACCCATGTCCAAAACCCCACCAGCCCTGTCTAACCCAGCATCCTGCCTCCCAGCCTCAGAGCAGCTCCTGCTGTGCACTGAGCCATGCTTAGGTTTTGGCCGCAGCCCAGGAAGGCTGTGCTGAAGAGGGAGAACGTTCTCGCCGAGCACTGTGTTTACAGATGCCCCAGGTCATGAACTGATGCCTTCCATTTGGCCTTTTAGACTCGGCTGCAGAGGGGTCCATTCAGTCTACTCAAATGAAGCTGAAAAGAGCCCGACTGGCAGATGATCTCAATGAAAAGATCGCTCTCAGGCCTGGTCCTTTGGAGCTGGTGGAGAAGAATATTATTCCTGTGGACTCAGCCGTGAAAGAGGCCATAAAAGGTAGTGGAAGTGAACGTGCATGTTGTGTTGCGTGCATGGCACAGGCTGGCAAGGTTACGAGGATGTACCGCAGCAACTGCAGGAAGTGACTGACCTGGAGTTGAGAGCTGCATTTATTGCTTAAATTTTATTTCACAGTAAGCAGCCCAGTCCAGCACAGCCTGTGCCTTCTTATCCAAGCCTATGAAAAGAGATCTCTTAGAGCAATGACCGTGGAAACATGCATGATTGTTCAGCCATGTCTCCTCAGAAAGAACCTCCCTCCTTAAATGCTGGAGACAGGACATTCCTTCCTCCCTCACGTGGGAGAGGACCTGGGTACACACATGCGGTCGTGCAGCCAGCCTAGATTCCCCCACTTGTGCCCTGACAAGATTTTACATCCCAATAGGTGGAGGTGAAGTGGACCCAGTTCAAACAGGCTCCTTTTTTTCCATTGATGCTAGTGGCACACAAGGCCCAACAGAGTAGGACGCTGCATGATGGGGAAAGGGAAATCACCCCTGGGGTGCTAGACTGCTGGGGAAGACAAGAAGCAGCCTGCACCCCATGGGAGGGTACACTCCTACCAGCCAGCACCCAGCCCTTGGCTTATGCCTAAACTTGATTTTCCTTCATCACCTACACCCGGCTGGAGGAGGGAGGCAGAATCCTTCGCAATTATTTCCCCCGTGCTGCTGCAGGGAGACTGGTGCAGCAGCTGACACAAAGCAAAAAAGGTGACTCAGATTTTGACTCAGGCCCCAGTGCCAGGACACGGAGGTCCAAAAGAAGAGAAAGGGGAGCAGGAAAGCCAGCAGGGTCCTGCAGTGCCAGGACAGCAGCCTGTATTTTTGAAGCCTGGGGCCACCTTCGCTTGTCCAAATTGGCCCTTGGGTCTCAAGTGAGGCACAGAGAGATGCTCTGCCCCCTGGGAACTCCTTGTTCTGTTGCTCCTGGTTCCTGAATTCATGGGATTATTTCCATTGGCATAATCCCATGTTAAATGCCTGTTCTGGGGCTCAGAGCAAGCTGGGGACAGTGGCAGGGTGCTCAGACAGGAGGGGGGTCTTTGAATGACAGGCGTCATGCCGAAAATGGGAAATGAAATAGGAAGCACTTTGAGTTTTGTTTCATCTCAGAAACCAGTGTAAATGACATGAAATATTCCAGGCTTGGATACCACTCTGTCCTGCCCTGCAATTGTTCCTGCTCTTGGTTTTCCCGCTGTGAAGTGCATGCAGCATTCATACCGTGGCTTCTCCAGGCTGGTCCTTGAGCTGCTCCATTTCCAGTGTTTCACAGCTCTTGCCTTTGAAGGTGAAATGTTCCAGAACTCTGACTGAAGAGCAATTTTTAAGGAGAGTTCAAGTAAAATGTCCCCAGACACTTATCGAAGGAGAGAAGAGTGGGGGAAAAAAAAAAAGGTTAAAAAAATCCCCCCTTCATAAACATTCAAGGCAGTTTGAGCATGACTTTATCCACTAGACCTGAGGCTTGGAGGCTGGGCAAGTGTACTTGTAGCTTAAGCTGCCTTGTCAGGAGCTTGTGGTAAACAGAGATTTACGGGACAAAATTGTTAAAGACAAAAAGTCTGGCTTAAAATGATTTGCTCAATTTTAAATTTCTCCCTCTTGCAATGTCCTTCTATCATATTGCTGGGGAAAAAATTTGTCCTGTAAGCCAGTTTTATCCCATTTAGGGTGAAACACATAGCACATTAGGGTCAAACATTAACTTACTTGGTACTGTTTGATGCTGTCAGAAGGAGGTGGTGCACCTGCACCAAGAACACAGAACACAATCCCAGCCCTCAGGTTTCTGCAGAAGAATGCCCTACACTGAACGATCCTCAAGCTGATTTTTGGAGTCAGAGGTGCCCTGTGGTGCTCACGATTTGGGGCGAAGGGCTGAACACAGAGCAGAGGCGAGCACTGGCACTTCTGAACGTTAAGCCTTTTGTTTTTGCAATACCAGAAAGATGACAGGGTTTAAAATCATTTTACTTTAACCTTGGAATCCCAACTGTTTATACAGTGGAAAATTCAGCTGACATGTTCCTCTAATCACCTCCGGCAGGGTGAGCAGAAAGTGCCAGACCCCATCCGAAAGCCCTAGCGTCCCAGTGACAGGAGGCCGCCAGTGCCCTACATAGCTGAGCAGTGATATAAGAACCCTTTTTACCAGGTCCTTGTCATCACTTTGTCCAATATGCTTGAGAGGACAATACCCAGTGCATTAGAAACAGCCCCAAGCAAACATCCTTCTGCCTGAGATTACAGCAGAGACATGGGATCGCAAAAAAATACGGTCAGCCCTGGGCTGGGTAAGAGCAGGACAGATAAGGGCAGCATTCCCTACCCAGCACAGGCCCCTGGTATCAAGCAGCAGGACGCAGCACATTCCTGTCATGCTCCGGGCTGCTGCTGTGTCCTGAAAGTCCCTTGGGCTCCTGGCTTTGGCACCATTTCTCAATGCATGCTTATTAAATGCCAGCCCAGCGGGAGTCTTGCAGATCCACAAGTCCCCCTTGCTTGGTGTAGTTTTTCCCAAGAGAGGCTGCCCATGCTTGTCTGCAGGCATGGAGAGCAGCTACCACCCAGCCCAGGTGGTAGACCATGCAGCGTTGCAGTTCTTCAGGGATGACCCAGTTGGGGTGCTGCTTCTGACAGAGAAGGAACAAGGCCCTGTGTTCAGGGACATAGGAGGAGCCCCGTGCCCTGGAGAGTGCGGAGGAGAGGCTCTCCACAGGACGCTGTTGCTCTCATATCCCCACCTCCTATGGTGGCTGGACAGCACCTCAGGGAGCAGAGCCAGGGCTTTCTGCTTCCTCGCCCACCCCTGGCACCACGAGCCGGAGCAAGTAGAGATAACCCTTATCTCTCAGATAGGGGCAGGGGTCAGCGCAGGAGGGTGTGTGACAGTGAGAAGGTGCACATTGCTAGACAGGCAGCAGGGACAGGTGGAAGCTTGTCCTAGACCCTTCCTATTTCCCCATTTGTCACCTCGCTATCAGCGTGCCAAACTGCCTGACGAATGCCAGACATGAGCACAAGGAGATTATGAGTGTGGCCGCGCCGCTCCTTCCTCTTACCTGCACCACCAGGCTCACATGAGACCTTTTCTTTTTCAGCACTTCATTTATCAGCCAAAACCGGGGGTCAAGAGCTCTGGCCTGTCTGACTAGGAGATAATGTGCTGGGAGCTTTGCAGTGGGAGAAGCGATGTCTGGGGCGGTCAGGAGGCAACGGCAGTAGTTTGAAGCATGTTGTGTGGGTGAAGCTTGTGGACAGAGACAGGATCTGGAAGCCTCTGTTCAGCTGCAGCCAGGTTCACGCACGTTGGCTTTTGCGCCATGAACAGATGGGTAGCCCTGCGGGTGGGTTTCAGCCTCAGTTCTTCTGCTGAGGACAGGGTCCCACGCACGCTGTGAGCTTGGGGTCAGGATGCTCAGCTGATGGGGAGGGCAGCTCTCCCCATCTCAGGTGGGTTAGGACAGCAGAGCTGCTCCTGTGCCAGCCCCACCTGCCTGTAAAAAGCCTCCTGCCCCCAGCGGGGCAGGCTCCTCGGCGGCCTCTACCCGAGTAACACGGTCTGTGGCGTAGGCCAGGAGCCGACGGCCAGTGCCACCTCCTCTCCCACCAGCCTCGGCTACAGGGGGACACCCAGGAGCTGCCCCCGCGAGCGGCTGGGGATAGGAGGTGTCTGAGCTCTCAGCACTGCGTCTTTCGCCTCCGGCCAGGTCTGGAGGAGGTGGGCGCAGGCACCGAGGTGTCCCGCCAGGCTCACCCCGTCCCTCCCGCCGCCGCGCTTCCCGCAGGGCAGGGCAGGGCAGGGCAGGGCCCTGACCGTCGCCCCTTCTCCCCTGGCAGGCACCCAGGTCAGCTTCCCCAAGCCCGCCGACGCCTTCGCGTTCGAGGAGGACAGCAGCAATGACGGGCTGTCCCCGGAGCAGGCCAGGAGCGAGGACTCCCCAGGCTCCACCGAGTCGGCGGCCGGCACCAAGGCCCCGGAGCCAGCCCCCGCCGCTCCCGCCGGGGCGCCCCAGGTAGGGCCCGCGGCACCCTGCCCCCAGGCAGCGGGGGGCCCTCGCCTCAGGGCCGGGAGGGACGTGGGGCCGCATGGGGCCGGCGCGACCCCTGCTGACAGGCCTGGGGACTGCAGCGCCGGCATGGCGGGAGGGACCGGGGAGGCTGGGGGAAATGGGGTGGACCGAGGAGGGGGAGGGAGTGGGGAAACTAGCCTGGGCTTGGGGAGACTGGGAGGGACTGGGGAGACTAGCCCAAGGGAGGGGTGGGGAGACTGGGACTGGGGTGAGCTGAAGCAGGCTGGGGCAGGCCAGAGGTGAACTTTGGGGACTGGGCTAGTCTGGGGGACATTGAGGGGCCAGCGGTGCGGGGGGGGTGTGGGGGTGTGTGTGAACAAGGATACAGGGCTGAGGTGGAATGGAGAGGGCTTGGAGACTGGGGTGGACTGGGATGGACTGGGGAGACAGAGGGGCTGGGAGGGGGTGAGGATAGCCTGGGAGAAGTGGGGATAGTGGGCTGGACTAGTCTTGTGGGGGCTGGGGTGGACTGAGGCATCTGGGATGGACTGGGGACAACATGGGGCAGGGGGAATGGGGCACCAGGTGCCCCTTGCAGGCAGAGGCCGTCCGGGGTGGCCAGCGCCTGGCACCGGCCCTGCAGCCCTTCTCCCATCGCATGGCTCACCTCTCCCTTGCAGGATCACCCCCACGGCACTGACAGCCATGCACTGGACCCACCCTCGGGGCAGGGCAGCCAGTGCGACAGCCCCAAGCAGGCATCCGGACAGGAGAGCCCATCCCTCCCGGTGACCTCCGCTGTAAAGGTAATGCTCGTGCCTCCAGGCTCACCGGGAGAGGGAACAAGCCCAGGGCAGCTGGCTGTGTCCAAGCCTGAAGTGACTACATGCTGCACCCCCACATGTGTGGGAGGTCTGGGGATTTGGCCTTAAGGCTTAGAATAATGTAGGGAGACAAACCTTGTCAAAAACTGCAATTTGACTCATTTTGTAATTGTATAACATACAGTAGCGCACCCTGCGAGAGGTGATTGCTCAGGTCCCACACTGGAAATGATCCCTAGGGCTAGAATCAGAGGGAGATACAAGGCAACACTGAAATACCTTCCGGGCAAGAAGGATCGTTCTCCATCTCATGCGCTCTCCAGGACACCTGAGATGAAATGTGGCCCTGCGGGAGTCCCACACATGCAGGCTCAGCAGCTCTTGGAGCTAGAGTGTCAGGGTGGCAGCAGGAGCTGCCGTTTCTCTGTCCCAGGCCTCTGAGTTCTCGTGGGGGTGGCAGAAGATCCTCTCCCAGCTAATTCCTTTCCTTCTTGGACCAACAGTCCAAATCATCCAGTGACAGCAAGAACCGTCACAAAAAGCCCAAAGACACCAAGCCCAAGGTGAAGAAGCTGAAGTATCACCAGTACATCCCTCCGGACCAGAAGGCAGAGAAGTCCCCTCCACCCATGGACTCTGCATATGCCAGACTCCTCCAGCAGCAGCAGCTCTTTCTGCAGCTCCAGATCCTCAGCCAGCAGCAGCAGCAGCAACAGCAGCAGCAGCAGCACTTCAGCTACCCAGGGATGCACCAAGGCCAGCTAAAGTGAGTGGTAATGTGCCAATAGCAGGGTTTGGCCCTGTCTCCCTCCAAACTTTCCCCTCTCATACCCATTTGTGCCATTTCAAGGGGGATAGATGCATGCAAGTGAAACATAAAAGCTTGGAAACATTAGCACGGTCTCCTGCAAAGCTGTTCAGGCTTAGTGGACTGGCTGGGGCACCTATGACCTGCTGATGGGTCACCAGCAATCTCCTTACAGCCCAATCTGTTTTTCCTTGGGGTTGCTGGTCCTTAAGGTCTCATACAGGAGATGATAGCCCCAAGGGAGCA
Source organism: Burhinus oedicnemus (assembly GCA_008921705.1). Lineage (NCBI taxonomy): Eukaryota > Metazoa > Chordata > Aves > Charadriiformes > Burhinidae > Burhinus > Burhinus oedicnemus. The sequence goes on along the minus strand of VFFE01000423.1, from coordinate 55 downwards.
GAGAAATGGTACACTGGGCACAGAGACCCCGGGGGGGGGGGGGGGGGGAAAAAGT
>VFFE01000422.1:0-25557 GCA_008921705.1 Burhinus oedicnemus | reverse complement strand
CGTTGCTGGCTCATGGATAATTTACTGTCTGCCAGGACCCCCAGATCCTTCTCCTCAGAACTGCTTTCCAGCAGGTCCACCCCTAACCTGTATTGGTGCCTAGCATTCTTCCTCCCCAGGTGCAGGACCCTACACTTGCTCTTGCTGAACCTCATTGGGTTCTTCTCTGCCTAGCACTCCAGCCTGTCCAGGTCACGCTGGATGGCAGCGCGGCCCCCTGGAGTGTCAGCCACCCCTCCCAGTTTGGTATCATCAGCGAAGTTGCTGAAGCTACACTCTGTCCCCTCATCCAGGTCATTGATGAATATATTGAACAAGATTGGACCGAGTATTGACCCTTGGGGGACACCACTGGTTACAGGCCTCCAACTTGACACTGCTCCATTAATCACAACCCTCTGAGTTCTGTCACACAGCCAGCTCTCAATCCACCTCACTGTCTCTTCATCTAGCCCACACTTCCTCAGCTTCCTAATGAGGATGTTATGGGAGACAGTGTCCTCTGTTGAAAAACTCCTTGTCAAATTACCTTTTGTTTCCAGTAAGCATTGTGTACAAGGTCTTTCCCACAATTTCTTGCTATTCCTATCTTTAACAGTGGCCAGAGAAGAATATAGTTACAGGGCAAGCTCTCGTAGCAATCTTTGTTCACATACCTCCTGAGCCAGAGATGGTGTTTTTGTCTTTTACTGACCCTTGATGGATTTTTTTTCCCCTCTTCCTCACCCCCGCCCCCCCACCCCGACCTGTTTACAGTGTCCTGTGGCAGCAAGTTAACCCTATGGTGTGTGACAAGTTTTTTTTATTTTGCTTACATTACACCTTAAAAATTTCATTTGATCCCAAGTATTTCTTGTGTTGCGAGAATGAGCGTTCATTCCATGTTCATCTCCTCCAGCTCATGTGCTTTTATATTACAAATCTCATGTGTTCCCTGCTGGTCAGACTTTCTTTCTATAGTGAAAAGGCTTGGTCTGTGTGAAACCACTTATGAGAGCACTCCGCGTAGATAATGGTACTAGCACTGTTTCATCTGAATTAAATTCCAGGAAGATAGAATGACTCATGTTAGCTTTGCATGGCTTTTCTTATCTTGTTGCCAAACTTTCAGAGGAAGCATTTGCTGAGGTGTTAGTAGAAGACCTTACGCAGTTAACTCCAAGTGAATCTGCAGATACTTACCTTCTAGCCTTTCCATGATGCTTAAGCAGTCATCAGTTATCTTTTTAGGTCTACCTCACACAAATGGCAAAGGATGCTAAAATCTCCTTGTTCTGGTTTCTTTCTGGTTTGCATAGCTCTTGAGGAACTTGAATGGGTGATGAGACACCTTGCACTAACTGCTGTCCTTGCAGGTGCAGCACCTGGACGCGCTGAGTGGGGAGGACCTGCTGCTGACGGGGGAGGTGAGCTGGCGGCCACTGGTGGAGAGCAACGCCCGCAGCATCCTCAAGCCCCATTCCCCTGTTTACAATGACGAAGGACTCTGAGAGCGCCGGTGCCTGACATTTCTATCAGTTTGTCAGATCAGCTTGGGAAGCGTACCTGAAATTGAACTGGGCTGAGGCTGTGGGGTCAGGAAGGAAAATCTCCTGTTGAAAAGAAAATATTTAATTAGATATCCTATCCGTGGTGACTCAGTAGCAAACTGGACAGCTATACTCTTCTGAATAATCACCTGCAAATAAATGCTAGTTGGTTTGAGAACCTCTGTCCTTTTTATGGCACCAAGTGGTCCTTGCTGACAAACTGAAAGACCTGCCTTCTGTCTTTAGGAAACCAGATATTTTACCATGACTTAGACTTATCTCGAGAAGATGTTTCTGTCCTTTGCCTTGTTTGGAGAGCTGCTACATAGAGATATAACAGTGTTCATCTGCTCACTGAATGGTTGTGAATGCAAATCTGAGCTCTGCATATTAGATGTTGATGTATTTCAAGATCCTGATATCAAGATGGAATGGTCCATTTTTGCTTTAGTGGAGTTAAGAATTGCTTTAACAGATTCTAAAGGGTTTTCTGTGAAAATCCTTTTTAGGAACTCTCTGCTCTGTTGCACAAGGATAGGAGGATGCAAAGAATAATGCACAGTTCCCAGTAATCCTCTGTGATGCTAGCCATTCTAATGAGAATAAAGTCCAAAACGTAGCTGGGCTGTCACTAAAAGCTGCCTCAGAGTACTTGGTATTTCAGTCTGCCTTGCTGATATTTCCATGTTCTTTTTAGAGCTGTGGTCTAAGAATTTCTTTATGAAAAGAACAGCCCCATTTCTGCCCATGGCTCTTAATGGGACAGGACTGTGCTGTCTTCCATCCCCCAAAGCAGTGGTCCAGGGCTTTTTAACAAGACCTATCAACCCCAGTGAAAACTTTATATGGCTGTGCAGGCAGATTATGCCAACATAGTAATTACAGGAGCAAGAGCTGCACTGATTAAGTCAGCAGAGGCTGAGGTGTACTGCGTAGGTGGATGGTTCATCAGGCTATTTCCAGGTCAGTGACAAAACCAGTTTTCATTTCTCTCCTGTCTAAAATCCTAGTCAATAATAAATGTCAGTCTGGGTAAAATTGATGTACGTGTGTGTTTTTTCTGTGCCATGTGTGCTTTTGGTAAGAATAAGCCCTAGAATAGCAGGATTTATTCCTAATAAAACTATTAAAAGTCGAAGGTGATAATCCTTAATTTGTGAATCCTTGATCTGGTGAAAGTGTGACTGTACCTGGCTGTGACTGTTCTTCCTTCTGAAGTTGCTTTCTTCAGATTGCGTGTTTTGGGGAATATTTGACATCCCTTCTCTGTGTAAAGTGCAGTGGGATGCAGAATATAGGCCTCCAAACACTGGCTTGCATTTTTTTTTTTTAATCTTCTCTTAGGGAGCCTTCTGTGTATAAAAAAGGCATTTTGTTATTTTTTTTCCAAGGCGAACTTCCTCAGTTTAACTTGTTATAAAATGAGTCATGTAAAGAAACCCTCTATGTGTGAGGTGTATCCCTTCTCTGTGAAAACATTACAGACCAAACAACTTGCTTGCAGTTTATTTAAGATGCTTTTGTTGAAAGCTGAGCTAAGCAGAGAAACCTCTTATGTGTGAAGTATTATACAGTGTGTGTGAGATAATAACACCTTGTAATTCATTACAGCTGGGTTGTATTTACATAAAAGAAGACTGAGCTGTGTAGGAATTTGCTGATTAATTTATTTTTAATGAGAGTGAAGTATACCAAGTACCAAAATAAACTTTACTTTGTGTATCTTACTGCTCCTGAAATAGGTGGAAAAATTAATGGTAGATATTTTGGCTCAAAGCTACATACATTAATTCATATACAAAACAGTCATTTAAACTTTAACCCCTTTCCTGCTATGTAATTTAAACCTGGGCTTATGTTATCCATGCCATGGGAACACAGGACTGGGAGTACACCTCTGTCTAACCTGGTGCTGTGCGCAGGTCAGAGATCGTGTAGTGTCTCTGGTGCTGATGCTGTGAAGCCAGGAAGCTAGCAGGATTCATGGGACCACTAGTCTGGAGATGACAATGACTTTTGTACTCTGAATATGGGACAGCCATGTGGTCAAAATTGAACCCTTTCCTATATTTATGAGTAGGAGGCTCCAGAAATCATGGTGCTAGATTGTGGTCATTGGCATCTGCTTTTGCACTTTTTATTAATATGAGAATAAAGACCTATAATCACGGCTCTCTGCTCGTTCCATAAAATGCCTTCAGCCACCCCGCTGTTACAGAGCTAGGCCAGCAGCAGTCAAGGTGTGTTTTGGCCAGAAGTGTGTGGGGCCTGTTAGGAGAATAAGGTAGAAACTGTCTGTGAATTGGGTAATCTGTTAGAAAGGAAAAATACACTGGAGGCTGCATAGGACAAGAGAAGACTGCTTCCCAGCCATTAGTTACCTGGAGACAGGGTTTGGATGTAAAACAGGACTGCTCTTCCTCTTGAGGATTGCATGCCAATAGGTTAGAAATGTGCTTTTGCCAATATCTTATGGGTAGGACATCTTTACAACCAGAATTTAGAATCCTTGAGAGAGAATACATTTCCAGTAGCAAAATCTGCACCTTGCAAGTGTTACAGCAGCAGTGATTAGCAGTTAAAAATGATTCCTATGTACAATACTGCTTCAAGTGCAGCAGAATGTAGGGTTTTTAACCAAACATTGTAAAGCCCATGTTTTCCTATTTTCAAGGTTTTGCAGAGGGAACGATTGAAGGTGTTTTGCTTATGGACAGTTTGTTTATGCTGCTGGGTTTTTTGAAAGTGATCTCAGAGCATTGGCTTGAGGACACTTAGTGTATTTGAAGTGAATACATGCACGTGCATTCCTTCTGGAAGGAGCCATGTTGAGCACTTTGTCATCCAACCTGATCTCCTCATATACGGAATTTGCACATTGCTTATTATTCTAAAGGACTTGTTCCCCCAACTTTCCCAGGTGTCTTAAAATCAAGAGATGCAAGCCTGTAGGAAGCACTCATTATTTCAGCTAGATCTTGGCTTTCTCATTTCTGTGAGTGGAAAAGAAGGGCCAACGCTCAATGTCTTCCATCTCTGCTATTTTGCACCAGTGGGAGAGTAGGTGCATGTTTTGCCCACAGGGTCAAACTTGGGAAGTCTCTTGCTTCAGACTGAGAGACATTTTGGAGTGGGGGCGGGGATTCCTCTGATACCCTCCCATGCCTGCTCTGTATTTTAGGTGGTCAAATGTTTTTCTGTGTCATCTCAGCTTCTGTGTTTGCACTGCCTTTTGGTATTTATATCTAACCATTTTCTCCTGCTTCTTTAAACAGCTAAAGTTCTAAGAGCACAGGCATCCTTCATGATCTCCATGTTTCCTGTACTGTCCAGGTGCCTAAGCCCTGTTACAGTGCAGTTACCATTTCCCAAGTTTCCGACTCCTATCTTCACCTTCCACAAAGTGAAGTTTTTAGTCATGCTTCTGCCACACCAAGCCCTCGGGTTAGAATTGGTGCTCCTGACATAGCAGTTGGACTTACCCATGACCTGTCTCACTCTGCCTTTGGCTTGGCAAATAAGGTAAGCAGAGTCTGGAGCCTGGAGTAAGAGCAAATTTTTCCATCTGAGCTTTAAATTAAATGAATCTAGAGCAGATGAAGAATAGCAAAACTGTGGGAGGGTAAGCATCAGCTGGGAGGGGATGGTGACTGGTTCTGCAAGCATGGTCCCTGGGATGTATGCCACTGCATGGCACCACTTTGAGGAGCAGTGGGAGCCATGCCATACCCTGTGACCCACTCATATTTTTCCACACTCCTACTTCCAAAACCCTGCAGAGGAGGTCTTCCTCCAGAAATTTGAATTGACATAGACCTGGTGCAGTCTACTTTTAGCATTTCTGTGGGACCAGTTTAATCCTGAGCATGTAGCAAAGGTTGGCTGCATACCAGGGATGTGCTGAAGTACTGCTTGAGCATTTGGAGAAGTTTGCTGATCCCCTCTAGAGGTATGCTGAACAATTCATTGCCTGTCTTGAGCTCCAAAACTGGACTCTGTGCTTTCTTCCAGGAAGATGAATATACCAGTGTTGGGAGTCACAAATGTTTATGTTAATACCTAGAAATTACTGAGTATCTTTCTTCTGCTATTAGAGTTGTGCCATGAATACAGCAGTCATCTATTGTGATGTTCTCCAGCTTCTTGGGCCCCAGTGCAGATATTTGGTTGTGGTCTTGGCCTAGTACATGGGGTTTTTTTAGATGATGCTGGTGGCAGCTAATTTCTTCGTAGACACCCCCCTGTATAGGCTCCTGCCCTCCCCATGTCCCTCTTCACATTTGCCCCACTTTGTCTGATCTCTGTTTTCTTCTTGTATAATAAACTCTAATCAAGACTTTTTTTGCTCTTTTCTCTATGAGAGACTGTGATAAACCTGTGCCCCATTCTTTCTGCTGAACAGTGCTGCATCAGGCTTGACTGGGCCTTTGGTGTCCTACGGCTAGATTGACACCTCTTCCAGCACTCTGTGTGATAGTACTTCTACCCCTCTGCGGCGTGCCTTAGGGAGCAATATCTCCATCTTTTGGGCATATTGTGTCTGCACAGCCTGGTCCTCAGCACTGTCTGTCTTTTCCTGAAGGTCTGAGAAGTCAAGAAGAGGGCAGAAACTTACACAGGAGCCTGGGAGAGTTGGCAAGGACATAGGAAATACCCTGTGGCTCAACAGGAGTGAATGGTATGCTCTGCTTAGACAATTGTGCTGTGCTTGTGAAGTATCCACTTCTCTTCTCTGCCTGCAAAGGGAGTATCACCCACTGGTGGTGTGAGCTGCCTGGCCTCCTGCACTGTGATGGGGCAGTGGCATATTAATAGTCTCATGATCCTTCCCAGACTCCTTTGGCGAGCTTTTTTTTATCACTGCCCCTTCTTCATGTGTTTAGGGCTGTCCTGTGCATTGTACATGTGTTCTTCCTGAAGTTGCTGAACGTGTTGAGGGAGTACTTGTTTTGCTTACAGTCATTCAACCAGCTTAACAGCTTGCTCTGCTCATTTGTGGGACAGAAGAGATGTTTGGGCCTCAGCCTTCCACTGGGAGTGCAGGGCAGGAGCTCACACGAGCGTGATTCTACCTTTTGCTTTTGCATTTCAGTGGCTGCTCCAGATGTGATGTGCTGGGAGCAGCTAGGGAGTTTAGGTCAAGTGGCAACAGATCTGTTTGAGGAGCCTGGGGCAGACTGGTGTAAACCAGAAGTATCTAGTGTCCTGTTCTTATTGGCTTGTGCAGGTATGTATGTTTATGTAGGAGGACCCTGCACCATGTTGCTGAGGCTGGATCCTGTTGGTGTTGGCGTGCTACTGCCGCTCTCCCAGGAGGTAAGAGCTCCTTCGTGCTTATTTAGGAAGCAAGGAGCCTCGCACATGCAAAGCCTTCATTAATGATTACGTCACTGACTAGAAGAGTGAGCTGGGCTCATTCATTCCTCATCCCACCTGTCGGTCTCCTAAGAGAGAGAGAGTCTCCACATCCTGTCAAAGACAGGCATCTTGGGAGGATTTGCTCATTGTCCCACATCCTTTCCTTCATACCCTTTTCATGCTGGTGACTAGACCCATTGGCATTAGAACGCCCAGTTGTAATTCTGTGTATTTCCTTTGGAAGGAGAGAAGGAAGAGGTGCCTGGAAGTGCTTTTCCATGTGTTCAGTACAGGGCAGCAGCCTAGGGAAGAGGCACACTCTGGTTCTTCTCATGATACCTGTGAATCGTCACCCTGAGCAGCTCAGGGCTGGACCTTGAAGGGCCACCAGAGCCACTCCATGTTGGCTTCTCTACATGGCACATGGTAGGCAGCTCAGAGCGGGAACTGGAAAGAACCTATAGGCAGGGCACAGCACTGAGCAGGGAGCCAGCGGAGGAGGTAGGGTTGTCTACCTTCTCTTCCATCACTAGTGGTTAGATCATTTGGCCTCCAGCTGGCAACTGGTGTCCAGTGCCCTCCTTCAGCTGAGTGGGTGCAAAGCTGTCTCTCCCCTGATTTGGAAGAGTCTTAAGATATGAGTGGGAAAAAATGAAACAAGGAATTTGTGTGCTGCCGCTGTGTTTAGAAGAATGGTGCTGTAATGCCATGGTCAGGAACCTTGGACAAAAAACCGGGAGACTTGACTTGCAATGCTGTGTTTGTGAGTTCAGTGCTGACACAGATCTCAGTGCAGTAACTAAAATTTGGACTTTCTTCATCTAGCTGTGCTTGCTGTTTACATCTAGCCAGTGAATTCTGCACAGTGGTATGCAGATGCCTTCCAGAAATGCCTATAGATAAGTGTATTTGAGCAACATGATGTTTCGTGGTGGAAGATGTGGGTTTCAGTCTGAAATAGAGGGGAAAAAAGCAAATCTGGCTTCTTGCGTTCTGAGGTGAGTGCTCTCCGAGAACTGTACTATCATAAACAAGTTGGCAGGCTCCCTTCCATTTGTGCTTGAAGAGAAAGCAGCAGGTACATTTTGTGGAGAGCCCAGGCAAGCGAGGTGGTTGCATTTGGTGAGCTCCAAGAACATCTGTAGTGGGACACCAGAATGAAGCATTGCCTAATGCTTGGATCTGGACTGAGGTCGGGTATCAGCCAGAGTACAGCTGCCTGGGGACATTGACTTGGAAGTGGGACTTGAGGTGTGTGTTTAGCCAGAGAGAATTTTCCCCTTGTCTTTTTCTGTTGATTGCTGAAGGTGCGTAGACAACACTTCCAGATAAGATCCTCGGTTTTAGCTGGTAAAAGCTGGCTGATGTGATTCCCACATCCTGTGTTGGCAATCAGTCTGTGGAGTGCCAATTATAGACATTTACCTCTTTACCAGACAGCAGGGACAGGATACTTCTCATCTCATTTTAGATGTCTGCATGGTAAACCTCTGTCATGGACTTAGGCAACCTGTGCTCTCCTTCTGCTCAGGGGAGAGAGATAAGCACTTTCATGGCACATTTCAGCTGACCTGTTTCAGATGTCTGCTGCAGGGTGACGTAACTGACTCCCCAGAAATCTCTGCCTCTCCCCACCAACACTGGAGAAACCTGACAAGCTTGGCTGGAGATGTTGACATCGTTTGTGTTTTCATGTGCAAACACGAGGTCCATGAGAAATTTCTGGGGGAGAGTAGATCGTTACCAAACGCCAGCTGGAGATAGTGGAAATCTCTTTGCTTTACAGAATCAGCAGCAGTTGCTTATCTGGCAGAAAACACGGATTTAATGAGTTTTTAAAAATTCACACACTTTTCAGCTCTTTAGAAAGGCAAAAAGTTGGGTGATGCTACCCTTTTATGTTACAACCAAGGTGACGTTATCACCCTGGCAAGGCAGCTCCAGAAAAAGGCCCATCATGTTACAGCCCCTCTCCTTTGTTCTTTCCCCAAATTTCCTTACATTGTATTTGGCTGTTCACCTCACATTTTAAGTTAATGTTATTCTTTAAGCTGCTCTAACACTTAGTTACACCTGTAACACTTCTATGCCAGCAGCTTTGTTATAATTTTGTCCCATATCTGTTGTCCACAGCTGCTAACTCTGCACATGCTTGCTGCGTTTGCAGCAGAGCTCTGGCAGTCAACTTAAATTTTCTGATTAAATATACCTTTGCTTCTGTTGTTGCAGTTTGCACAGTCCCAGTAAGACTTCATTTTACTTCAGGCATCTAAAGACTAGGCAGCTAATCTAAACTAATCATCCCACTCCAGCTGCAGACCATGGAGAAGGGTAGTCCCTTGGGGACATGATTCATCCCAGCTGATTTAGAACTTCTTGTCTGAATGTGCTGGTTCACACTTAGGCATAGCTGGTGCTCTCTATTGACTATAGCCCGGTGATTATTAGACAGCAGACATTTAACTTTTAGGCAACTTAATTTAGCCTGGATGAGTTTAATCTACAGGGGTTTTGTAACTTGCAGATAAAAGACTAGCTGATTAGATCAACTATCCAGCCAGTTCTTCATTCTCTGGTTAGCCTCTGTGGAGTTCAGTAGCTGCAGGATAAGTGAGCTGAACGGGGTAGGGGAGGTCCATGTTGCAGTCTGGGGACTCCTGTGTGCCTCCTGTGCACAATTTTTCATGTAATGTGTTGTGTTCTGGGTGGTGTGTTCCGAACACAGGACTTTAAATCACATGTTAATGTCTGCCTGTATTGTTTCTCCAAAAATAGCTCCATGATGCCTTTGAGTTAACTAATCCCAGAATACACAGCACATGGGCAGTATCGTCACTCACACAGCACCAGACTCTTAAGTTTGAATGTCCTTCCATGAAGGATTTCGGGGGAGATGCTGAAAGACTATGTGAGCTGTTGCTCTTGTAGCCTGTGGTATCCAATGACGTGAGCTGTGCTAAGATTCCTGCTGTGCTTCATACAAACACTGTGACCCTGTGATATCGAAAAAGATGGTGTTTTCGCTTCTTTGCTGAGTGCCAGTCTAGCAGAGCTCGGGCTCCCAAGAAATGCTACAGAGGAGCATTAGCTATGGTTCAGGGACGAACAAGTTTCTTGACCGGGTCTGACTATCCACTTGGGATATTTGTATTTCATTATAACTGACACCGAGAAGCATGTTTGATTTGGAACAAATTTCAAGCAGGAACAAGTTTCAGCATCTGCATTTCCACTGTGAGCACAATGAGGGACAAAACAGGTTAGAGCCTGCTTGGCCAAGGGTGGGGACCTCTCAGGAGGGAAGGGGAGGGCAGTACGTGAATCAGTTACAAGGAAAGGGAAGGAGCAGCCTGAAGAGCTGATTGTCCTCCCCTTGCAAAAGGGATACTGTGAGCACTAAGTATCAGGTGTGTGTCTGAGGAAGCCAAGTGAGGGAAAGCCAGCTCCTCCCCCAGAATGGGAGGCTCTACCTGGTGATTAACTCCCAAGCGGAGGAGTGGAGCTCATGCTGAGTCCTGAAGGAACCTGTTGGGAGGAGCTCAGGAGTGTGAGAGGGCCAGAAAAGACCTGGAGTCGGACAGAGGACTAATCAACTTGGAGAGGCACTTCCTGGTATCAACAGCTCTGGTCATGTTCAACTACCTAGCGGTAGAGGTGAGACCCCAGTTCCACCGCAGCTATGGGGGCCAGCAAGGGGTGTCTGGGCCACTGAAGAGCCGCCTAGAGCAGCTGAAGAAGCCGTGGTGGAGGGAGGCCACCCCGTTGGTGCTCCAGCACAGTGAAACAGCCCGGCTGGCCATAGATGCCTTTCTCGAGCAGGGGGAACGCGGCTACCTGAGTGTCATTGCTGAGGAACGGGAGCTGCCTTTCCTTTCCACCCTGGACATGGAATATATGAGCCATCAGAGAAATCAAAGTATTCCAGGTCCCGATACATTGAAAGACAAAGAGGCTGACCCTGGCGATGTGGACACTGGAGACAGGTCCTCCCTCAACTCTGAACTAACATCTGGCACCTACTTTCCGCTCATGTCTGATGTGCACCCTCCAGAGCTGGAGCTGGGGTGGCCAGGGACGCCGTTCCTCACAGTGTCTGGCCAGACTCAAGCCACTGTGATTTTCCAAAGAAACAAGGCTAACAGCATTAAGGATTTGCTCCGGTCTCTGATCAGCCGGGCACGGACGGTATGTATAGAGCTGTGTCCCTTGAGTGGGGTCTTGTGCCACAGCACCCGAGTCCTGGTGGCTGGTCTAACAACTGCACACCACACGCTCCAAGCTGTTGCTGTTCTCTAGATGTCTGGCATGATGTAATTGCTTTTTCTCTAGCAGATCTGGAACTGTTCCCGTTCCTTTCCTTTCCTGTAATTTCTTTCTGCCTGGGAAAATGTCAGACAGGCAGTGCCCTTTAAGGCACTCTGCATCTATATTTGCGGGTATGCAGAGCGCGGTACCAAAGCCCAGAGCGAGTGAGTGGCAGGGCATGCAATGCTTAGCTGTCCTCTGATGGCAAGCGTGCACCAGCCAGCCTGTCTGCCCTCTGCCAGGGGAGTCTGCACAGCCAGGGCTTTTCTCGACCTCATGTTAAGCAGGACAAGCAGATACCACTGGTGAGTTGCTGTGGGAGAACATAGGACCTGAGTAAACTTGTGGGACTGCAGATTTCTGCTTGTGGTTTGGAGTAGGTTAGAATACATCGTTGTATCTTCTAGACTTGATGTCTGTGCCTCTCTGAGGGTGAGTAAGATAACCCATTTTGCCCCATTGCAGTTTCTGCCGGGGAGAGATTGCCAAGCCTCGGATGTAGTAAAACTGGACGACTACAATACTTCCCTGTCAAGCAGAATCCTGGCATGAATTTACTCACTAAATTATGCTCCTGCTTGTTTCTTTTTACTTTGCCACTATACTGTGTACTAAAGCAGCAGCTCGGACAACTGCATCTCAGACACATTTCTCAGCTTTTATTGTCTTTGTCCTCTTTATGGTTCTTTTCATCTGTTCCATGTTATTTTTCTTTTGTAGTATTTTGTTTCAATAGTGTGGAGATATTGAGTAAACTTTAAGTGCAAAGTTCACTTTTAACCAGGCAGCTTCTAGGAAATTTCTCCTATCACTCCAGTAGTTTCTTATTTAACTTTACCATCACTCCTTAAGTTCGTTACTGCCTAGTGCAGAAAACAGGAGATAAAGAATTGTTAAGGCTGGACTTCAGCTGTGTCAACAACACAAGCTGTTTCCAGGCAGACTGAGCTAAAGTCTTGTCTTCTATCACCATCTGCAGAGTTGAGCAAAGTTATGTTGTCCCCAGCAGATGAGACTGGGGCCATGCAGCAGCTCAGATTACTGTGCAGCATCATAACATCATCAAAGAACTACATATCCTTGAAATTTGGCTGTGATATGAAGTAAATGGGGATCTTTTTTCTTCTGTCCAAAAGAAGACCACTTTGCCATATAAGCTACAGCTCAGTTGGAAGCAGCAATTGCTTCATGCCTGAACTTCTCTTGCACCTTTGTAGGCAAATCCGGGAAGTTTTGTCCAGGAAGTAAGTGGCAAAAAGCTTTGTTTGTCCTTGTAGGCAGCTGATTTATGATATCTTAAATGATCTGAAAAGTCCTGTGACACTTACTGCAACCTTTTCAGCAATGGGGATTAAGACATAGTCATGGCAGAATGCACAAAGTAAATGACTACCAAGAAATGTCCCCTTGTCACTTAGCACGTGTCCCGGATCTCTGATGATGTTATGATCTTTTAAACCACATGAAAAACATCTTGCTGCTTTCTCAGTTCACAGGGTTCTCTATTGCTGCAGGGAGGTTGCCCAGACAGTAGGTGCTTTATTAGACTTTAAGTACATTTTGAACTTTTTACTTTTTTTGGTTGACTTGAAAAAGCACTGACAATCTTCAGCCCTTTATGTTCAAGCTGGGGATTTTCATGCAGTGTTTTTGACTGTTGCGTTAAGTGTGACAATGATTTTTCAACCATCTTACTGGTTTATTACTGGTGTTTTACTGGCTTCTAGGTTAGCAGCTTTGGCCAGTGCTTCCCATGATTAACTCTATCATTGATGGCAGTTTGAGCTCATTCACAACCCCAGTTACACATCTTTAAGTAGTTACTGAGTCATTTTGCTCATCAAACCATCCAAAAGGATGTTACCTGTCTGTCTTTTAATGACAGAAGAGCAACCAGTGGTAAAAACATCTTTTGCTTGAAGTGCCAGTAGCAACTGTGGAGAGAACCATTTGCTTTTTTTGATTTTCAACTGCTATTTCTTCATTTCAAATATTTTTCCCACTAGACTTTAAGCTCTTGTTATACATCCCTCCTTTACAGTGTTTCTCCTCCTGTTTCCTTCCAGCTAATGTAGAAGGGGGATAGAGTGCTGATGGGATGTGGGAAAGATGTTGAGATCCCTCAATGCTTTTCTTGGGTTCTGTAGACAGGAAGGCGTGTGTCTTGATATGTTGTTTGCTGTTTTGTCTGTACAGTCATACAGAGCAACATCAGCTGACATGTTTTGCAACAGTGTATTTGTACTGACAAATAAGCAAAAAAGGCGTTTGTTTTATTGGTACCTTTTGCTGGTGCAGTCTGCCTTTCTACTTTGCTGTATTTAACCAGCTGTCTTTGAAGATGTATTTTCAGATTTGAGCTTTTCTCTTTGCAGACTTAAGGAGATGCAGCGCAGCCACACCTTAGCCTCCATTTGATAATGCTATTACAATTTTACTTCTGTTGGATGAGCTCCGATCTATTTTGAACTGTCCATGCTGCTTCTTCACCCCTGTTGTACAACTCTGACACTGGCTGCATGTCTGCATTTACGTGCGCTGGTAGAAGGGTCGCTGATGGTCCCCCAGAGAAGCAATGTGTCACTGCAAATGGCAACATTACGGTAATGATCAAAACCACACTGCTATTGGCAAATACCAGTAAAACCAGCTGTGCTGGTTAGAAACCAGACAGATGGCAACCCCAGTGGGTGCTGCTAAGTGCTGTAATTCCCAAAGCGATGACTGCAGTAATTGCTGAATTGTGAGTTTCCAGAAGTGGATTTAGAAATATCATGATTTAACCCTACAATGGCAAGGTCTGGATTTTCTACAGTCTGTGAAGCAGCTGTGTCTTTGGAATGTCTTGACCCGCCATGGCTGTGCCATGGGCTTGGAGGCTGTGATCAGCATGATGAGGAACGGGGATGCTCTGAGCCAGCCCCAGCCTTGCAGCTCCCACAGCTGAAGCTGAGGGGCTGGAGGCAATGAACATACGTTGCTTAGGTTTGCAAGGCCAGATTGACTTAAATGCCCAAGGCTTTTAAATGTGAGACAAGAGTTGTCAGGAGCCTGAATTGGAGATGGTACTTAGATTCCTAACTTCCACTGCTTTATAGAGCTGTTGGAAATTATCTTTGAGGCTTTAGACTCACTTTTGTGACAATACATTCTTAGGAGGCTTCAAGGGAAAGACTTCCACAGTCATCTTCCCCCAAAATTTCTTGGCTTTCGGGTGCAGCTGGTGTTATTATAAGAGCTGCCTGCTTTGTTTACGGAGAGGATATGGTGATCTGAGTGGCCCTTACAGTTGTCCTGTGGCACTCATGCTTAGAATGAGCAGCCCCACCCTGGGTGCCTGCGTCTCCACCACGTGAGGCAGTGACAGGGCACAACCTCCCCTCTCTCCCCACTGCAATGCTCCTCACTGCACACTGCAGTGCACATGGTGCTGCCAGCCTTCTTGCCTGACATCGGCTGGGGGTGCTTGCCCACCAGGACCAACTCTACCCAGATCCCTCCTGTGAAGGGATCACGTGAGGAGGCCGCGAGCTATAGCCTGTTCCACTCCCTGATGCCAAGCAAAGACGCGCTTCGGAAAACATGAGTCTGACTATCATGCAAGGCTCCACCCAGCTTGCAGAAGCTGGCGTCCCCACTGCCTGGGGCACTTGCTCCTGCGCTGACACCAGAGCCCTGCCATGAGGCTGCCAGGAGATGTAGGTCTGCCTGGCAGCCAGCTGCATCCAGCCCAGGGCATTGGGTGCTACGGGTGACTGTACCACATCCTGCCATGTGCAGCCATGCTATGCCTGCTCAGCCCTGTCCCTCACAGTGAGCGCTGCAGACTGGCAGTGCCGTTTCGGGGCAAGCAACAGCTCTGAACTCTGCCAAAGCACTGGTAGAGAAAAGCAAGGTGGTATGGGACCTTCTGTGCACATGAGGTGCAAGCAGTACCTCTGAGCATGTGGCATATGGGGACAAAGGAGCATTGATCTCTCTTGACTCCATCTTATTGACTTCCCAAGCCAAGTTTAGATTGTCTCCACAGCCAAGCCTGCCTCAGACCTAAGCTTGAGATGAGCTGAAGTATCGTGAGGCAAGTGTGGCTGAGAGGGACTTGCCTGAGGCCTTACACAAGATTTAGGCTATAGTTTTTCTATTGGCGCTTCATCATTAGAAGATGGGTGGCCCATCAAAGTCATTTGGCTAAATTGCCTTTGGTTTTTGGCTGAAGGGCAATGTGGAAAGACATGGTGAAGTCCTGCTTTTTTGTGTGGGTAACAGTGGTACCTAATGCCCAGCAGCAACATTAATTTGAGAAGTTAAAGATGCTTCTCACCGCTTTCAGAGCTCTTCCAGGGCTGACTCTGCTGTCTGTGCCACAAGGGTGCATTTCAGAAGGGGAGAAGAGTTTGCCAGAGCCTCATAAGGCTTCTGGGAAGACAACACTGATGAGGGCTACAAGAGATGCCCTTTGGAGTCAGGCTCTGAAGCCTGTATCTCCCAAGGCCAGGGTGAGAGGGTGGAGATGTAGTTTTGGCCTGGAGAGTAGGAATTACTTTTAGCTCTTGATGACAGCTGCCTTGTGTCCCACGTGGATGCCTGGGATCACACTAGCCTCCAGGAAGGTTCTCCCCCACACCCTGCTGTGGTGGGCTGGGCCAGGGGTCTTCCGCAAGATGTTGAGGACCAGTGACAGTGTGTAAGGTATCATCACAGAGATGGTCTCTGGGGACAAATCAGATAGAGCCAAGAAATCTTGTCCATCTGCAAAAGGGATAAATCCCCAAGGGAGCAGGAAGCAACCTTTTGACATTGCTGCCCTCCTCTGCCATAGATCTGGTGCAGAGGGTCTCTCCAAGGTGTGTGCAGGCAGAGCGGGGCTGAGAGGAGCCAGCGTGCCAAGCAAAAGGCTGGGCAGGAGAGCATGGGGAAGCCAATGGGACCCTGCTCTGCCCATGGCAGCTGCCTCCACTCAGCACCTAGGCCATGAGCATGAACAGGGAAAGAATGGAGCAGAAGAGCTACTGGGCAGTGGGCGATCTGGGGCCAGCGTGCCAGTCTGGAGCAGAGACATGTCTGTCCTCACGTCCATGGACAGTGATACTTGGAACTCCTCTACTCTTTTCTGAAGCTATTCCAGGTCAGACCCATGAAGGTGCTTCAGCCTGCTCCTATTTAAAGCTTGAACCACTGCACACATAAAAGTGAACCTCACTGCTGTCCTCTGCATTTACAGAATCACAGGGGTTGGAAGGGATCTCTGGAGATCATCTAGTCCAACCCCCATTTAACTCTTTGTTTGAAGAGGAGCAGCTGAGCAGAAGTGGCAGAAGAAAACTCACCCTACATGGTCTGCTCTGTAGGGTGATTTGGACTATGGAGAACTGCATTAATGGCTGTGCTCTAACACAGGCAGAGGAGAATTCCTACCTCCCCACGGGGTGCATGATGAGCAGCAGAACAAACTCTGTCATGCGTTTTGTGTGCAAGGTGCAGTGCAGGGCATGAACATTGAGTAGCAGGATAAAGTAGGCCATTGGAGCTTCACTCCAAAACGCAGTGCTTTTTGGGTCATCTTTATTTGGGCATCCTGTACTAGGTGCAGAAACTCAAAAATCAGAGTTATGCATGCAACTTGCAACTACCAGTTAGCTTAATTACTGCTAAGATACGGTAAAGACTGGGACTAAAGTACTTGGTCAGCAGTTCCATTATTTTTTCAGCTTTTGAAATGAAGCTGGCCTGTCGGTAAATCTTTCACTACTTCACCTTTTTCAGTCCCCCAGTGCATTCCCACCTTCCATGAGTTCTCAGTGTTAACTGTTCAAGGTCTAAATCACTGGATTGCTCTGCAAGGACCCTCAGGTGAAGTGCATCAGGCCTGACAAATCATCCAGCTCAGCAAGTGTCCTCCTGCCTGTTCCTTTTTTCTCCAAGATGTCCCCCTGATTCCTGTCACTAATGGTGACGGCCAACATGATCCCAGCAGTCCCTTCCTGATCCAAACAATGGCTGTCTTGATGTTGTCTGCTGGCAGGCTCACTCTGTGAGGAACAGTGGAACAGCTTCTCCAGTCACATCTTAATCTATTTATGGTTGATTTTCCTTGAGCTGTTGTTCTGGTTGCAGGTCATACTGTACTTTGAGTTTTCTAGTTCTGGGCCAACTCACTCGTAGTAGATAGTTGTCATGACCTACCTTCCATTTTCTGTATTTTCCTTCCAGTTTTTGGAGAATCCATTTAGCCAACATGGTCTGCTGCCTCTCATCCCATCTCCACAGTGGGATAGGTTGCCGTGGCCTTCTTCAATCTCATTCTTTAAAGAACCAGCAGTTCTGTTTAAAATTATTTTCCTTTTTAAAACCCCTCCCTTGGAGACCTTATCTTGCAAGTCTTCTTGAGACAGATTCTTGAATTTTTTTTTTTTTTTGTAAATAATAATAGTGCTATTCCTTTTCCCTACTGTTAGGTTTCTTAACTATCACTTGCAACCTGGGCTGTGTTAGCAGGAGTGCTGCCAGCAGGGAAAGGGAAGGGATCCTTCCCACACACATTATTCTACGATTTTGTCTAGTCATCCCTAGGATGTAATCTTGGAACAAGGACATGTACGCACTTGATCAAGATACCTTCTCCCTTACCTGGCAATGTGGAAAATATGATACTTCCCTATATTAATATACTAGTAATTTATGGAGTCACTTATAGCAGCTAAATAATGATTTTGGTCAGTCTTGGCTCATTTGTTTTTATGCTGTATTTCTGGCATATTTGCTTAAGGCAATACATAGTTGTTGTATCAATGATACTCAAAGTTTGTGCACATGCATTAGCCTTTCAGCTATTTCTTTCTGTGAATGACAGATGAGACGAGGTAGCTGGATGGGGAATATCTTCACAGCTATTAAAAGTGATTTTATCTGCCATGGTGTGGTAAGGGCTGTTAAACACAAAGGTCCAGAAGCAATCTCCACTCACATGGCCACAGATGCTCAGTAACTCAGGAGGTTTGAATACTTAATTCATAGTTTAATGCACAATTCACTTGGGCATGAGATTTCAACAGTCTCTTGTTTCCCTCCCCCCCCTTTTCTCCTGGCTAGGTGATAGCAATTGTGATGGATCTGTTTACAGACGTGGAAATACTGTGTGACTTGCTGGAGGCCTCAAGCAGACGGCATGTCCCTGTTTACCTGATCCTGGATGAAGAGTACTTGAAGCATTTTGTGGAGATGTGCAATAAAATGGCTCTTACTCAGGACAACTTCCCAGTAAGTTTTCAGTCACACGCTGGACATGATAAACAGGTCTTGGAATCGATAAAAAAACATGTACCCTCTGTTCTCTTCCCTCTGCCTGGTCCCTAGGACCTACCCTTTCTCCCACTGTCCCAGGCTAAGAGACCGTGGCTGCTTGGTCTAGGAAATCGAGATCTGTCTGGAAACACAGGGGAAGGAGCAGAGAAGCCTCCTAGTCCCATATCTTGATGTTTTGTGGTCCTCATTTCAGTTTTACACACAAGAAGTGTGCAGTCAAGGTCAGTAAGATGCAATGTGTTACAGAATGCTTTGCTGGACTGCTGCAGGTAGACAGACAGAGGTCAACTAGAAAACTTATTTTCATGTGGACCTGTATCATCTCCTTTCCTTGTCCCCTCTCAGCCCCTGCTCTAGGACATAGAATTGCAAGACTTAAATTGCTCATAGTTCAGATCCCTGAGCTCAGTTTAGAGTCTGGCCAGAGCTGCTGTAGCGCAATAGCTGGGTGGGGAAGGGAAGCAGTGAGTCCCTTCAGATGTCCTGATGCAAAACCTGCTATTTCCCCCTAGCCCTGCTGCACTGCCTCAGTGTAAAACCACATGTTAAAAATGTCGTGTTAAGATCTGCTTTTTGGCTTTGCGATTCAGTTGTGGGTTCATGAAGGGTTTGTGAAGAGCCTGATTCCCCACTCAGTGGGGTGCCCATCAGCAATGGTGTGTGGTGCCATAGCGGGCAAACAATAAAAATTAATGTGTCAGTGTGACAAGCTCTCTTGAGAACTTGCAGACTCAGAAACGCACCCCAGTACCTTGCTGCTCCCTGCATAGCATTTCTGGCTCCCACCTATCAATGGAAGTTGGTTTTTTGTTGTCCTTTGTTAGTTCTGCAAGGCCAGCAGTCCTGGCTGTGCCCCTTCACTGAGTGTGCAGGATTCCTTGGAGGACTGATTCTCTTCCAGCCACCAATTTTGTAGGTTTTCCCTTCATCTTGGTGGGGGAAGCTTGGAAGTTATCCAGTTAACATCAAAACCATTCTTAACTGAAAACTGGATAGGGAAAAAAAATGTTTTACAGCATTCAAAATAGATGCGGTTACAAATGTCTTAATTTCCCCTCATTTTTAACCTGTCTACATGAAGAGAGGCTTCCTTCTTCCCCCATGTTGGTGGTGCTCTGTCATAAGCCAGACACATTTCATCCTGCCTCTTGAGATGGCAACTGTTAGGGAAAACTACTTCATGCTGGAGCATGTTTGCTTTCATAAACAACTGCATCACTGAAGTCACCTGGTGGACCCAGATAAATTCCATCTTTCCAAAATGTATTTTATTTCCTTCTTATCCAAGAGTCTGGCTATTTTTTAAAATTAAAATTAGAATGAATTTACATCCATGGAGATGTCTGTGTCTCTTTGTTAGACCTGATGTCATGTCTTGTGCTTTAATGGCTAATTAACACTTGCCTCCCCCATTCAGTGACTCATTGGCAGGTCTCAATGTGAAGTGCCTCTTGAATGGATGGATCTGAAGCAGTACATTAACATACATGCTTGATATTCACATCTAAGTGGAATGAGTGTACATATTTTATTTCTGGCTCTGAGTTGTGACAGGATGTGATGGTAAATCTCCATTTGGAATAATTGGTGACAATTTGGGTTTTAATGGGGAATTTGGGGCAATTGCCCCTCCAGCATCTTCTAAGAACATTGTGTGAGCCTGCTGGTGTCAAATCCTGGTCCTGAACATCAGCAAATCCCACAGCGGTACATTGAGCATTGGCAATGGTCACAGCAGAAGACTTAGCTGTTGGATTTTTTTCAGATGGCCATCTGCTGAACCTAAAACTACTGTCTAAATCAAGCAAGAGTGGTACCTGGCAGTCTGGCTTTCCTGCAAGACTGCAGAATTCTTATTTTATTTGGGCAATTCAGGGCCTGGATTGCCAAGAGGAAGAAGAGGATGGAAAAAAATGAGCCAGATATCAGAAACTCACCCAGCCTTGGAAAGGATAGAGGGAGTGAAGACATACTGTGGCGACAAATCTATGGGATATCCCTTACTTGAAGTGGTTTTAACTTCCTGGGGGTGGGAGAGGAAGCTCCTCCCAGTGAGAACCAGTATTACTAAAACCTCAGCACTGGAAGAAAAAAATCCCTGTGTTGATTGGCAACAGGATTACGTGAACACCTTCCCAGGCATCCAGTGTATCTTGCTCTATATCAGCAGCTTGTGGTGGGATCACAGATTAATGTAAGTTGTCAAGGCCAACCTCCTGCTCAAAGCAGCGTCACCTGTGAGGTCAGACATAGTTGCTCAGGGCTTTCCCTGGTCTAGTCTTGAAAATCTCCGAGCGTGGAGGCTGCACAACCTCTCTGGGAAACTTGTTCCAATGCATAACTGTCCTTATGGGGAAAAAGTTTCTCCCTTCTCATAGGTGACAGATGAGGACATGTTCTGGGACACAGAAAGGCAACAAGTGAGAGCCGCAGTGCAAAGATTGTGAAGCTTCAGCTCTATCCCTGCTAAAAGTGTCCATGAACTCAAGAGAAGACTGGACAAGTACTTGGACAAGAGGTCCAGGGTGGGTTCCCACTAAGACAAACCACAAGAGACTCAGGAAATTCCCTGTGTCAGCAGCAATATTAGGGAGCAGCATCATAAATGATTGCCTTCTTCCTGCTCTTCCCTAGCTGCCATTGCCCACTGTGAGAGATAAACTGTTGGGACACATAGACCCTGGTCTGGAGGAGATATGCTGCTGTTACGAAGCCCTGAAGGCAATGGTGCTCCTTGGGTGGGTGGGGAGACTTCCTCAGTGTGACATGAGAGTAAAGGCTTTCCCACCCTGCTGTCATGAGCTCCCCAGCAGATGTTTCCGGGAAGCCCACCTCCTGCCCGCAGGGTCTCTGACGGAAGAGGAGAGCTGTCAGGAATGGAGTCATCTGCCGCAAGGTGACTGCCTCCTGCTCCTCACCCCCAAGGCATAACTTCCGTGCCATGAACCCCACGTGAGGCCAGAGACTGGACGAGCTGGTCCCTGGCTATATACAGGCAGCCTGGGGAGCCCACGTATGCTCAACCTGCCTGGGAGGAGGAGGGAGAGAAGGGGATGCAGTGATGTCTGGGAGCAGTTCCTGGAGGCGTGGCAGGGACATGGGTCTGCGCCCTGCGGAGAACATCTGTAGGCAAATCACAACTATTCGTGCTTGTCTTTTATCTGCAGCACTGGCTGTTACAAACTGCTGTGGCTGACCAGGCTGAAGTCTGCTGTGTCGTGGAGGGGAGGCTGCCACCTCCACCAGGAGTTCGCCTGGGCTCCACCACCATGGGCAGTACCATCTCCACCAAGAGGCAAAATGGCCCCAGTGGCGTTTGCGGCCCGCACTAACTGCTGTGGGTCTTTGTCTTTTGCGGGGCTTATGCTAGGCAGGGATGAGCAACCCACAAAGGGATCTGCTGGGAGAAATGCAGATGGTGACAGTTTGTGACAGCTCCTGGTGTGCCAAAGCCACTGCCGGTGGCAGGGGAGCTAGCCTGGAGGGGCAGTCAGGGGTGACCTGGCAGGCCAGCGTAGGTGCAACCTTAGGAATGTTTATTTACATAAGAGATGTTTTCTTTGGTGCTGTATCATACAGACCAGGCCAGTAACTGTTTCCAGTGACTGTTCTCCTCTTCTGCCATCCCCAGCTGAGGTGCAAATAACTTTTAGTATGGGCAAAAACCTCACACTACGAAAAAGGCTCCTGATGGATACTGAGAGCCATATTTCCCATTTTGTACTGGGCAGTCAGTTTTACAGGCCGAAGTTGTATCAGAGAAGTTCTTTGCAGCCTTTAAAACAGATGAGGATTGGGTCTGTTTCACCTGAGTACAGCATTTGAAAATTTTAATATTATTTTAAAATATACTGATAAAAGGCAATTCTTAAAAGGTAGACATACCTTTCTGTAAATCTTTTTTTATTGAGCAATATTTTGGTTTTAAGAAGCCTGTCACTGTATAAAATCACAACAGCACATTTGATTGATTAGAAACTGGCTAGTTGTTATGGGTCAAAATTTAGTTTAAATGCAGAGCCATCAGCTAGTGTGGTTATTTGAATATTATCAATAATCTGGAAGAAATTGTATAGTCTTACATACTTCAGAAATGATCGGTAGGCTCATAGGATTCTCCAAATGTTTTCAAACCAGCATTTGTACCTAAGTGCAACTTGTTAATATTTGCTGGTATTTTTGTGTTATAGAGTAGACAGTTCGACAAAGTATTTGGTATGTAGAAGCCAAGAAATACTTCATGCCTTGCTGCATTCTACCTCTGGGAGCAGAGCTCCTGCTTGAGGGAGTCCATCAATGACACGTAAGGGAACATTTCGGTTTAGTTCAATACGTGTCCCCTTACCAACTCTGCTTTCTTTGGTTTCAGAACATGCGCATAAGATGTCTGAGTGGAGATACATACTACAGCAAAGCAGGCAAGAAATTTGCAGGCCAGGTTCTGGAGAAGTTTATCCTGATTGATTGTGACCAAGTTCTTGCTGGTACATACAGGTAAGAAAACATAGCAACTACTGTGACAAAGACTGGTGACACTGAGAAAATATTAATTACCAAAATAGTGAATAATGTAGCTCTTTTTTTTTTTTTTTTTTTCTCCATGATAATGATACACTACTTTTCCTCTTCATTTCCCCTTATAAATGTCAGGTTTCATTTTGCTGCTTTACCTTCTTCTACTCCATCCTCTTGCTCTTGATGCGCTGTTTAGCTTTCAGATAGCATTAACTGCTTGTGTGCCAACATTGACACTTCCTGGACACATCTACCTATGTGTATTGCTTTCATTTCTTAAAAGCATAAAAATTGTTCTGCCAAGTCTGATGATGCTCCACCTAGCCTAGATTCTGCCTCCAGCTGATGCTGTTTAGTGGGAGCAGCCCACACTGCCATCTGAGGTCCATCCCCCTTGTCTTCCCACAGCATGTGCAATCATTGCATACATCCCTACTTATTCCCTTCAGTACCTGTTCTGTACCTATTGTCCATGAATTTGCCCTAACCTGTTGTCTGTTCTAAACCTATCTCCTACTAATTTAATGAAGTGCTCCTCAGTCTAGTGCTGCAGGTTGGTAAAATAGCTTTTTTCAGCAGTCACTGCTTTCACAAATTTCCAAGCCTGCATCTTATCTACCCACCCTGCCCTTTTCTTATCTAAAGTGAAGACCTCAGCCTTTTCAGTCTCTCCTCATATGGCAGCTGCTGCATCCCTCAGTTATTTCCATTACCTTTCTCTGCACCCTCTCTAATCTCACTACGTCCTTCCTGAGATGCAGAGACCAGAATTGCATGCAGCCCCCAAGATATGGCTGCACCAAGGTATTATAAAGGGTTAAAACGATGCTCTCTGCTTTGTTATGTCACCCTTGCTGACAGTGGCAAACATTCATTGAATTTTTTAGCTGCCATTGCACACTGAGCTGATGATTTCAGAGAACTGCTGACGATGATTCCGAGCTCCTTCCTGAGCTGTTCCAGGTTCAGCTTCATACAGGGCTGATACAGATAACTTTTCCCTATGGGTATCCCACATTTTCCTACACTGAAGTTCATCTGCCACATATTTGTCCACTTGCACAATTCTGTGAGGTCCTCCTGGATTTGCTCATCTTCAGTGAGGTACACAACCACCTGAAGGAATTGAGGATCCTCTGCAAACCTGGGGATTTCACTGCACCCCTCCATGCCTGAGGTCACCAATAGGATGAAAACCAGTCCCAGGACCAGTCTCTGAGGCCTCACTGTGCTAATTCTTACCCATGCTGAAAAATGACCATTAAGACCCACCCTGTGCTTTCACCAGCTTTTGGTCCATAACAAGACCTTTCCTCCATGCCCATGGCAACTTGGTTTCTTAAAAGGCTTTGGTGTAGAACCTTGTCAAAGGCTGTTTGAAAATGCAAAAATACATAGCTGACTGGTCCCTTTATCCATGTGCTCACTGGCTCTCTCACCAAACTCTGTGAGGCAGAGCTTGCTTTCACAGTAGCCCTGTTGACCTTTTTCCAAGAGGCTGTGCTTCTCCATGCCATCAGTAATCTTGTTCCTCACAGCACAGTCCCAGGGTGGAGGTCAGCTCCAGTGGTATGTGGGCCTCAAGATTACATCCAGAGCCCTCTCTGTAGATGGGATCGTATTGGAAACCTCCCAGTCCTCACCAAAGCAGTCTTTGCAGTGGTCCTGGTGCACAGGAATGAAACACATCTCAGTGTCACCAGCATTAGCAATGGATGAAAAAAATTCATTGAGGTTCTGTGCTATGGTCTTGCCATCACTGCATGCCTCTTTTGACCCATAGGTCTCAAATGGGCCCACCAATTTCTTAACAGCCAGTACAGAATTTTTGAACAACCTACAAGCCGTAGTCGTCTTGAGTTTTTTGGACTGCTCCTTTTCAGCCCTTTTTGACTAATTATTGCATTTTTACATAGTTACCTCTCTTGAAATTGAATATCCAGGTGCTGCATTTATTTAGATTTCCCTCTCCCGCCACAGAATTAAAACTATGTTGTGAGAATTATTACAAATGGGCACTTCCACTTCTACCTCTGGAACCAAGTCTTATGCATCATTCCAGACCACATCCTGAATAGCCTCTTTTCTTGTGGGTCAAACAATTTAGACTAGTTAATTCTGGCAAGTAATCATTTATTGCTTCCAAGAAGTTTTTCTCCACAGCTCATCCCAGTGAAGCATTAACCTAGTATGTATATGAGTGGATGAGATCTCCCAGTATTACTAGCTGCCCTAATTTTGTAGCCTCTGTAATCTCAGTTAACATTGCCTGATCACCATCACTGTTCTAATCAGAGGGTCGGGAGTACTGTTCTTGTACTGTATTTTTGTTACTAGACTCTTGAGTTTTCCACCTGCAGATCTTTCCCATAGTATTTTCATGCTGTTGCATATCACGGAATCACGGAATTTTCAGAGTTGGAATGGACCTCTAGAGATCATCTAGTCCAACTCCCCTGCCAAAGCAGGAATGCCTAGAGCACATTACTCAAGTCTGCATCCAGGTGCGTCTTGAAAATCTCCAGAGAAGGGGACTCCACAGCCTCCC